>CM069528.1:3437500-3447500 GCA_035773235.1 Eospalax fontanierii
CCTTAGGGTTAGGGTTAGTTTTAGGGCTTGGGTTAGGGTTAGGGTTAGAGTTAGGGCTTGGCTTTAGGTTAGGTTTAGGGTTTGGGTTAGGCTTAGGGTTAGGGTTCGGGTTATGGTTAGGGTTAGAGTTAGGGTTAGGGTTAGGGTTAGTGTTAGGGTTAGGGTTAGGGTTAAGGTTTGGTTAGGGTTAGGGTTGAAATTTGGGTTTGGGTTAGGGTTAGGTTTAGGGTTTCGGTTAGGGTTAGGGTTAGGGTTAGGTTTATGGTTAGGTTTAGGGTGTGGGTTTGGTTTAGGATTAGGCTTAGGGTTAGGATTAGGGTAAGTGTTAGGGGTAGGGTTTGGGTTAGTGTTAGGGTTTTGGATAGGATTAGGGGTAGGGTAAGGGGTAGGGTTAGGGTTTGTGTGAGGGTTAGGGTTAGGGTTAGGGTTAGTGTTAGGATGAGAGTTTGTGCTAGGTTTAGGGTTAGGGTTAGGGTTAGGGTTTCGGTTTGGGTTAGGGTTAGGGTTAGGGTTATTGTTTGCTTTAGGTTTAGGGTTAGGGTTTGGTTTGGTTTAGGGTTAATGTTAGGGTTAGGATTAGGTTTAGCGTTAGGGTTAGGTTTAGGGTTAGGGTTAGGGTTAGGGTTAGTTAGGGTTAGGGTTAGGGTTGGGTGTAGGGTTAGGGTTAGGGTTAGGGTTATGGTTAGTTATAGAGCTTGGGTTAGGGTTAGGGTTAGGGTTAGGGCTTGGGTTTAGGTTAGGTTTAGGGTTTGGGTTAGGCTCAGGATTAGGGTTTGGGTTTGGGTTAGGTTTAGGGTTATTGTTAGGGTTAGGGTTAGGGTTAGGGTTTGGGTTTGGGTTAGAGTAAGGTATAGGGTTAGGGTTTGGGTTAGGTTTAGTGTTAGGTTTAGGGTTTGGGTTAGGGTTAGTGTTTGGGCTTGGGTTATGGTTATGGTTTGGGTTAGGATTAGGGTTAGGTTTAGGGTTAGGTTTTTGGTTAGGGTTAGTGTTAGGGTTTGCGTTTGAGTTAGGGATACGGTTAGGGTTAGGGTTAGGGGTAGGCGATAGTGATAGGGTTAGGGTTAGTGTTTGGGTTAGGGTTAGGGTTAGGTTTAGTGTTAGGGTTAGGGTTTGGTTTGGTTTAGGGTTAGTGCTAGGCTTAGGGGAAGGGTTAGGGTTAAGGGTTGTTTAGGGTTAGGGTTTGGGTTAGTATTAAGGTTAGGGTTAAGGTTTAGGTTTGGGTTAAAGTTAGGTTTAGAGTTGGGGTTTGGTTTAGGGTTACGTTTAGGGTTAGGGTTGGGTTAGGGTTAGGGTTAGGGTGAGGTTTAAGATTAGGGTTAGGTTTAGGTTTAAGTTTTGGATTAGGGTTAGGGTTAGGGTTAGGGTTTGGTTTGGGTTAGGGTTAATGTTAAGGATAGGATAAGGGTTAGGTTTGGGGTTAGGGTTTGGTTTATGGTTACTGTTAGAGGTTGGTTTAGGGTTAGGGTAGGGTTAGGGTTAGGGTTAGGGATTGGTTTGGGGTAGGGTTAGTGTTAGGGTTAGGGATAGAGTTTCGGTTAGGGTTAGGGTTAGGGTTAAGTTTGGGTTAGGTTTAAGGTTAGGGTTAGGATTTGGGTTAGGGTTTGGGTTAGGGTTAAGGTTAGGGTTAGGTTTAGGGGTTAGGGTTAGGGTTAGGTTTAGGGGTTAGGGTTAGGGTTAGGGTTAGGGTTTGGGTTACGGTTTGGGTTAGGGTTAGGGTTAGTGTTACGGTTAGGGTTTAGGGTAGGGTTAGGTTTAGGGTTAGGGTTAGGGTTAGGGTTTGCATTAGGGTTACGTTTAGGGTTATGGTTAGGGTTAGGCTTTGCGTTAGGGTCATGGTTAGGTTTACGGTTAGTGTTTGGGCTTGGGTTAGGGTTAGGTTTAGGGTTAGGTTTAGAGTTAGGGTTAGGGTTTGGCTTAGGGTTAGGGTTAGGGATAGGGCTAGGCGATAGGGATAGGGTTAGGGTTAGGGTTAGGTTTAGGGTTTGGGCTGGGGTTAGGGTTAGTGTTAGGGTTAGTATTAGGGTTAGGTTTAGTGTTAGGATTAGGATTTGGGTTTTGGTTAGGGTTAGGGTTAGGGTTAGGGTTAGGGTTTAAGTTAGTGTTAGGGTTTGGGATACGTTTAGGGGTAGGGTAAGGGTTAGGGTTAGGTTTTGTGTTAGGGTTAGGGTTAGGGTTAGGGTTAGTGTTAGGATTAGGGATTGTGTTAGGTTTAGGGTTAGGGTTACGGTTAGGGTTTCGGTTTGGGTTTGGGTTGGGGTTAGGGTTAGGGTTAGGCTTAGGGTTAGGGTTAGGGTAATTGTTAGGGTTAGGGTTTGGATTAGGGTTAGGGTTAGCTTTAGGCTTAGGGTTAGGGTTTGGTTTGGTTTACGGTTAGTATTAGGGTTAGGGTAAGTGTTAGGGTTAGGGTTATGGTTAGGGTTAGGGTTTGGGTTAGGTTTAGCTGTAGGGTTAGGGTTAGGGTTAGGGTTATGGTTAGTTTTAGTGCTTGGGTTAGGGTTAGGGTTAGGTTTAGGGATTGGGTTTAGGTTAGGTTTAGGGTTTGGGTTAGGCTTAGGGTTAATGTTTGGGTTTGGGTTAGGTTTAGGTATAGGGTTAGGGTTAGGGTTTGGGTTTGGGTTAGAGTAAGGTATCTGGTTAGGGTTTGGGTTAGGTTTAAGGTTAGGGTTACGGTTTGGGTTAGGGTTTGTGTTAGGGTTAAGGTTAGTGTTGGTTAGGGCTTAGGGTTAGGGTTAGGGTTAGGGTTAGGGTTAGTGTTACGGTTAGGGTTTAGGGTAGGGTTAGGTTTAGGGTTAGGGTTACAGTTAGGGTTATGGTTAGGGTTATGGTTTAGGTTTAGGGTTAGGGTTAGTGTTGGGGTTCGGATTTGTGTTAGGGTCAGGGTTAAGGTTAGGGTTACGGTTTGGGTTAGGGTTATGGTTATGGTTTGGGTTAGGATTAGGGTTAGGGTTAGGGTAAGGGTTTGGGTTAGGTTTAGTGTTAGTGTTTGGGTTTTAGTTAGGGTTAGGGTTAGGGTTTGGGTTAGGGTTGGGGTTAGTGTTAATGTTAGGGTTAGGGTGTGGGTTTGGGTTAGGTTTATTCTTAGGGTTAGGGTTCGGGTAAGTGTTAGGGTTAGGGCTTTGGTAAGGGTTAGGGTTAGGGTTAGGGTTATGGTTAGGGTTTCGTTTAGGGTTAGGTTTAGGGTTCGGGTTAGGTTTAGGGTGTGGGTTTTGGTTAGGGTTGGGCTTAGGGTTAGGGTTAGGGTAAGTGTTAGGGTTAGGGTTTGGATTAGTGTTAGGGTTAGGTTTAGGCTTCGGTTTAGGGTTTGGTTTGGTTTAGGCTTAGTGTTAGGGTTAGGGGAAGGGTTAGGGTTAGGGTTAGGGTTAGGGTTAGGGTTAAGGTTAGATTTAGGGCTTGGGTTAGGGTTAGGGTTAGGGATTGGATTAAGGTTAGGTTTAGGGTTTGGGTAGGCTTAGGGTTAGGGTTTGTGTTTGGGTTAGGTTTAGGTTTAGGGTTAGGGTTAGGGTTAGGGTTTGGGTTTGGGTTAGAGTAAGGTATACGGTTTATTGTTTGGGTTAGGTTTAGTGTTAGGGTTAGGGTTTGGGTTAGGGTTAAGGTTAGGGTTAGGGGTAGGTGTTAGGGTTAGGGTTAGGGTTTGGGTTAGGGTTAGGGTTAAGGTTAGGGTTTGGGTTAGGGATAGGGTTAGGGTTTGGGTTAGGGTTATGGTTAGGGTTAGGGTTAGGGTTAGGGTTAGGGTTAGGGTTTGGGTTTGGGTTAGAGTTAGGTATAGGGTTAGGTTTGGGTTAGGTTTAGTGTTAGGGTTAGGGTTTGGGTTAGGGTTAAGGTTAGGGTTAGGGTTAGGGTTAGGGTTAGGGTTATGTTTAGATTTAGGGTTAGATTTAGATTTAGATTAGGTTTTGGGTTAGGATTAGGGTTAGGGTTAGGGTTAGAGTTTGGTTTGGGTTAGGGTTAATTTTACGGATAGGGTAAGGGTTAGGTTTGGGGTTAGGGTTTGGTTTAGGGTTACTGTTAGAGGTTGGTTTAGGGTTAGGATCAGGGTTAGGGTTAGGGGTTGGGATTGCTTTGGGGTAGGGTTAGTGTTAGGGTTAGGGATAGAGTTTAGGTTAAGGTTAGGGTTAGGGTTAGGGTTAAGGTTATTGTTAGGATTAGGGTTTGTGTTAGGTTTAGGGTTAGGGTTAGGGTTAAGGTTAGAGGTTAGGGTAAGGGTTAGGGTTTGTGTTAGGGTTACGGTTAGGGTTATGGTTAGTGTTACGGTTTAGGGTTTGGTTTAGGGTTAGAGTTACGGTTAGGGTTAGGGTTAGGATTTGAGTTAGGGTCAGGGTTAGGGTTCGGGTTTGGGTTAGGGTTATGCTTACGGTTTGGGTTAGGATTAGGGTTAGGGTTAGGGTTTCGTTTAGGGTTAGGATTAGGGTTCGGGTTAGGTTTAGGGTTAGGGTTGGGGTTAGGTTTAGGGTTAGGGTGAGGTTTAAGATTAGGGTTAGGTTTAGGTTTAAGTTCTGGATTAGGGTTAGGGTTAGGGTTAGGGTTTGGTTTGGGTTAGGGTTAATGTTAAGGATAGGATAAGGGTTAGGTTTGGGGTTAGGGTTTGGTTTATGGTTACTGTTAGAGGTTGGTTTAGGGTTAGGGTAGGGTTAGGTTTAGGGTTAGGGATTGGTTTGGGGTAGGGTTAGTGTTAGGGTTAGGGATAGAGTTTCGGTTAGGGTTAGGGTTAGGGTTAATGTTAGGGTTTAGGTTTGGGTTAGGTTTAAGGTTAGGGTTAGGATTTGGGTTAGGGTTTGGGTTAGGGTTAAGGTTAGGGTTAGGTTTAGGGGTTTAGTTTAGGCTTAGAGTTAGGGCTTGGGTTTAGGTTAGGTTGAGGCTTTGGGTTAGGCTTAGCGTTAGGGTTCAGGTTAGGGTTAGGGTTAGGTTTAGGGTTAGTGGTTAGGGTTAGTATTAGTGTTTGGGCTTGGGTTAGGGTTAGGTTTAGGCATACTGGTAGGATGTGGTTTGGCTTAGGGTTATGGTTAGGTTTAGGGTTAGGGTTAGGGTTAGTGTTAGGATTAGGGTTACGGCTAGGCGATAGGGATAGGGTTAGGGTTAGGTTTGGGGTTAGTGTTTGGGCTTGTGTTAGGGTTAGTGTTAGGGGTAGGTTTAGGGTTAGGTTTAGTGTTAGGATTAGGGTTTGGGTTTCGGTTAGGGTTCGGGTTCCGGTTTGCGTTAGTGTTAGGGTTAGGGATAGGGTTTACTTTAGGGTTAGGTTTAGCGTTTGGGTTAGGATTTAGTTTTGGATTAGCCTTAGGGTTAGGGTTAGTTTTAGGGCTTGGGTTAGGGTTAGGGTTAGAGTTAGGGCTTGGCTTTAGGTTAGGTTTAGGGTTTGGGTTAGGCTTAGGGTTAGGGTTCGGGTTATGGTTAGGGTTAGAGTTAGGGTTAGGGTTAGGGTTAGTGTTAGGGTTAGGGTTAGGGTTAAGGTTTGGTTAGGGTTAGGGTTGAAATTTGGGTTTGGGTTAGGGTTAGGTTTAGGGTTTCGGTTAGGGTTAGGGTTAGGGTTAGGTTTATGGTTAGGTTTAGGGTGTGGGTTTGGTTTAGGATTAGGTTTAGGGTTAGGATTAGGGTAAGTGTTAGGGGTAGGGTTTGGGTTAGTGTTAGGGTTTCGGATAGGATTAGGGGTAGGGTAAGGGGTAGGGTTAGGGTTTGTGTGAGGGTTAGGGTTAGGGTTAGGGTTAGTGTTAGGATGAGAGTTTGTGCTAGGTTTAGGGTTAGGGTTAGGGTTAGGGTTTCGGTTTGGGTTAGGGTTAGGGTTTCGGTTTGGGTTAGGGTTAGGGTTAGGGTTATTGTTTGGTTTAGGTTTAGGGTTAGGGTTTGGTTTGGTTTAGGGTTAATGTTAGGGTTAGGATTAGGTTTAGCGTTAGGGTTAGGTTTAGGGTTAGGGTTAGGGTTAGGGTTAGTTAGGGTTAGGGTTAGGGTTAGGTTTAGGGTTAGGGTTAGGGTTAGGGTTAGGGTTAGTTATAGGGCTTGGGTTAGGGTTAGGGTTAGGGTTAGGGCTTGGGTTTAGGTTAGGTTTAGGGTTTGGGTTAGGCTTAGGTTTAGGGTTTGGGTTTGGGTTAGGTTTAGGGTTATTGTTAGGGTTAGGGTTAGGGTTAGGGTTTGGGTTTGGGTTAGAGTAAGGTATAGGGTTAGGGTTTGGGTTAGGTTTAGTGTTAGGTTTAGGGTTTGGGTTAGGGTTAGTGTTTGGGCTTGGGTTATGGTTATGGTTTGGGTTAGGATTAGGGTTAGGTTTAGGGTTAGGTTTTTGGTTAGGGTTAGTGTTAGGGTTTGCGTTTGAGTTAGGGATACGGTTAGGGTTAGGGTTAGGGGTAGGCGATAGTGATAGGGTTAGGGTTAGTGTTTGGGTTAGGGTTAGGGTTAGGTTTAGTGTTAGGGTTAGGGTTTGGTTTGGTTTAGGGTTAGTGCTAGGCTTAGGGGAAGAGTTAGGATTAAGAGTTGTTTAGGGTTTGGGTTTGGGTTAGTATTAAGGTTAGGGTTAAGGTTTAGGTTTGGGTTAAAGTTAGCTTTAGAGTTGGGGTTTGGTTTAGGGTAACGTTTAGGGTTAGGGTTGGGTTAGGGTTAGGGTTAGGGTGAGGTTTAAGATTAGGGTTAGGTTTAGGTTTAAGTTTTGGATTAGGGTTAGGGTTAGGGTTAGGGTTTGGTTTGGGTTAGGGTTAATGTTAAGGATAGGATAAGGGTTAGGTTTGGGGTTAGGGTTTGGTTTATGGTTACTGTTAGAGGTTGGTTTAGGGTTAGGGTAGGGTTAGGGTAAGGGTTAGGGATTGGTTTGGGGTAGGGTTAGTGTTAGGGTTAGGGATAGAGTTTCGGTTAGGGTTAGGGTTAGGGTTAAGTTTGGGTTAGGTTTAAGGTTAGGGTTAGGATTTGGGTTAGGGTTTGGGTTAGGGTTAAGGTTAGGGTTAGGTTTAGGGGTTAGGGTTAGGGTTAGGTTTAGGGGTTAGGGTTAGGGTTAGGGTTAGGGTTTGGGTTACGGTTTGGGTTAGGGTTAGGGTTAGTGTTACGGTTAGGGTTTAGGGTAGGGTTAGGTTTAGGGTTAGGGTTAGGGTTAGGGTTTGCATTAGGGTTACGGTTAGGGTTATGGTTAGGGTTAGGCTTTGCGTTAGGGTCATGGTTAGGTTTACGGTTAGTGTTTGGGCTTGGGTTAGGGTTAGGTTTAGGGTTAGGTTTAGAGTTAGGGTTAGGGTTTGGCTTAGGGTTAGGGTTAGGGATAGGGCTAGGCGATAGGGATAGGGTTAGGGTTAGGGTTAGGTTTAGGGTTTGGGCTGGGGTTAGGGTTAGTGTTAGGGTTAGTATTAGGGTTAGGTTTAGTGTTAGGATTAGGATTTGGGTTTTGGTTAGGGTTAGGGTTAGGGTTAGGGTTAGGGTTTAAGTTAGTGTTAGGGTTTGGGATACGTTTAGGGGTAGGGTAAGGGTTAGGGTTAGGTTTTGTGTTAGGGTTAGGGTTAGGGTTAGGGTTAGTGTTAGGATTAGGGATTGTGTTAGGTTTAGGGTTAGGGTTACGGTTAGGGTTTCGGTTTGGGTTTGGGTTGGGGTTAGGGTTAGGGTTAGGCTTAGGGTTAGGGTTAGGGTAATTGTTAGGGTTAGGGTTTGGATTAGGGTTAGGGTTAGCTTTAGGCTTAGGGTTAGGGTTTGGTTTGGTTTACGGTTAGTATTAGGGTTAGGGTAAGTGTTAGGGTTAGGGTTATGGTTAGGGTTAGGGTTTGGGTTAGGTTTAGCTGTAGGGTTAGGGTTAGGGTTAGGGTTATGGTTAGTTTTAGTGCTTGGGTTAGGGTTAGGGTTAGGTTTAGGGATTGGGTTTAGGTTAGGTTTAGGGTTTGGGTTAGGCTTAGGGTTAATGTTTGGGTTTGGGTTAGGTTTAGGTATAGGGTTAGGGTTAGGGTTTGGGTTTGGGTTAGAGTAAGGTATCTGGTTAGGGTTTGGGTTAGGTTTAAGGTTAGGGTTACGGTTTGGGTTAGGGTTTGTGTTAGGGTTAAGGTTAGTGTTGGTTAGGGCTTAGGGTTAGGGTTAGGGTTAGGGTTAGGGTTAGTGTTACGGTTAGGGTTTAGGGTAGGGTTAGGTTTAGGGTTAGGGTTACAGTTAGGGTTATGGTTAGGGTTACGGTTTAGGTTTGGGGGTAGGGAGAGGGTTAGGGTTAGGAGTTGTGGTAGGGTCAGCGTTAAGGTTAGGGTTTCGGTTTGGGTTAGGGTTATGGTTATGGGTTGGGTTAGGATTAGGGTTAGGGTTAGGGTTAGGGTTTGGGTTAGGTTTAGTGTTAGTGTTTGGGTTTTAGTTAGGGTTAGGGTTAGGGTTTGGGTTAGGGTTGGGGTTAGTGTTAATGTTAGGGTTAGGGTGTGGGTTTGGGTTAGGTTTAGGCTTAGGGTTAGGGTTCGGGTAAGTGTTAGGGTTAGGGCTTTGGTAAGGGTTAGGGTTAGGGTTAGGGTTATGGTTAGGGTTTCGTTTAGGGTTAGGTTTAGGGTTCGGGTTAGGTTTAGGGTGTGGGTTTTGGTTAGGGTTGGGCTTAGGGTTAGGGTTAGGGTAAGTGTTAGGGTTAGGGTTTGGATTAGTGTTAGGGTTAGGTTTAGGCTTCGGTTTAGGGTTTGGTTTGGTTTAGGCTTAGTGTTAGGGTTGGGGGAAGGGTTAGGGTTAGGGTTAGGGTGAGGGTAAGCGTTAAGGTTAGATTTAGGGCTTGGGTTAGGGTTAGGGTTAGGGATTGGATTAAGGTTAGGTTTAGGGTTTGGGTAGGCTTAGGGTTAGGGTTTGTGTTTGGGTTAGGTTTAGGTTTAGGGTTAGGGTTAGGGTTAGGGTTTGGGTTTGGGTTAGAGTAAGGTATACGGTTTATTGTTTGGGTTAGGTTTAGTGTTAGGGTTAGGGTTTGGGTTAGGGTTAAGGTTAGGGTTAGGGGTAGGTGTTAGGGTTAGGGTTAGGGTTTGGGTTAGGGTTAGGGTTAAGGTTAGGGTTTGGGTTAGGGATAGGGTTAGGGTTTGGGTTAGGGTTATGGTTAGGGTTAGGGTTAGGGTTAGGGTTAGGGTTTGGGTTTGGGTTAGAGTTAGGTATAGGGTTAGGTTTGGGTTAGGTTTAGTGTTAGGGTTAGGGTTTGGGTTAGGGTTAAGGTTAGGGTTAGGGTTAGGGTTAGGGTTAGGGTTATGTTTAGATTTAGGGTTAGATTTAGATTTAGATTAGGTTTTGGGTTAGGATTAGGGTTAGGGTTAGGGTTAGAGTTTGGTTTGGGTTAGGGTTAATTTTACGGATAGGGTAAGGGTTAGGTTTGGGGTTAGGGTTTGGTTTAGGGTTACTGTTAGAAGTTGGTTTAGGGTTAGGATCAGGGTTAGGGTTAGGGGTTGGGATTGCTTTGGGGTAGGGTTAGTGATAGGGTTAGGGATAGAGTTTAGGTTAAGGTTAGGGTTAGGGTTAGGGTTAAGGTTATTGTTAGGATTAGGGTTTGTGTTAGGTTTAGGGTTAGGGTTAGGGTTAAGGTTAGGGGTTAGGGTAAGGGTTAGGGTTTGTGTTAGGGTTACGGTTAGGGTTATGGTTAGTGTTACGGTTTAGGGTTTGGTTTAGGGTTAGAGTTACGGTTAGGGTTAGGGTTAGGATTTGGGTTAGGGTCAGGGTTAGGGTTCGGGTTTGGGTTAGGGTTATGCTTACGGTTTGGGTTAGGATTAGGGTTAGGGTTAGGGTTTCGTTTAGGGTTAGGATTAGGGTTCGGGTTAGGTTTAGGGTGTGGGTTTTGGTTAGGGTTAGGCTTAGGGTTAGGGTTAGGGTAAGTGTGAGGGTTAGGGTTTGGATTAGGGTTAGGGTTACGTTTAGGCTTAGGGTTAGGGTTTGGTTTGGTTTAGGGTTAGTGTTAGGGTTAGGGTAAGTGTTAGGGTTAGGGTTAGGTTTAATGGTAAGGTTAAGGTTAGTTGTAGGGCTTGGGTTAGGGGTAGGGATTGGGTTTAGGTTACGTTTAGGGTTTGGGTAGGCTTAGGGTTAGGGTTTGTGTTTGGGTTAGGTTTAGGTTTAGGGT
>CM069528.1:3457500-3535000 GCA_035773235.1 Eospalax fontanierii
TGGTTTGGGGTAGGGTTAGTGTTAGGGTTAGGGATAGAGTTTCGGTTAGGGTTAGGGTTAGGGTTTAGGATTGGTTTAGGGTTAGGGTTAGGGTTAGGGTTAGAGTTTGGGTTAGGGTTTAGGTTTGGGTTAGGGTTAGGTTTAGGGTTAGTTTTAGGGCTTGGGTTAGGGTTAGGGTTAGGGTTAGGGCTTGGGTTTAGGTTAGGTTTAAGGTGTGGGTTAGGCTTAGGTTTAGGGCTTGTGTTTGGGTTAGGGTTAGCTTTAGGGTTAGGGTTAGGGTTAGGGTTAGGGTTAAGGTTAGTTTTAGTGCTTGGGTTAGGGTTAGGGTTAGGGTTAGGGATTGGGTGTAGGTTAGGTTTAGGGTTTGGGTTAGGCTTAGGGTTAGTGTTTGGGTTTGGGTTATGTTTAGGTTTAGGGTTAGGGTTAGGGTTAGGGTTGGGTTTTGGGTTAGAGTAAGGTATCGGGTTAGGGTTTGGGTTAGGTTTAAGGTTAGGGTTAGGGTTTGGGTTAGGGTTAAGGTTAGTGTTAGGTTTAGGGGTTAGGGTTAGTGTTAGGCTTAGGGTTAGGGTTAGGTTTAGTGTTACGGTTAGGATTTGGGGTAGGGTTAGATTTAAGGGTAGGGTTAGGGTTAGGGTTTGTGTTAGGGTTAGGGTTAGGGTTAGTGTTAGGGGTAGGTTTTGGGTTAGGGTTAGGGTTTGGTTTAGGGTTATGGTTAGGGTTAGGGCTAGGCGATAGGGATAGGGTTAGAGTTAGGGTTGGGGTTAGTGTTTGGGCTAGGGTTAGGGTTAGGGTTAGGGTTAGGGTTAGGTTTAGTGTTAGGATTAGGGTTTGGGTTTCGGTTAGGGTTAGGATTAGGGTTAGGGTTTGCGTTAGTTTTAAGGTTAGGGATAGGGTTTAGGTTAGGGTTAGGGTTATGGTTTGGGTTAGGATTTAGATTTGGATTTGGGTTAGGTTTAGGGTTAATTTTAGGGCTTGGGTTAGGTTTAGGGTTAGAGTTAGGGCTTGTGTTTAGGTTAGGTTGAGGGTTTGGGTTAGGCTTAGCGTTAGGGTTCAGGTTAGGGTTAGGATTAGTGTTAGGATTAGGGTTTGGGTTAGGGTTAGGGTTAGGTTTATGGTTAGGTTTAGGGTGTGGGTTTGGTTTAGGATTAGGATTTAGGGTTAAGGTTAGGGTTAGGGTTTGGGTTTGGGTTAGAGTAAGGTATAGGATTAGGGTTTGGGTTAGGTTTAGTGTTAGGGTTAGGGTTTGGGTTAGGGTTAGTGTTTGGGCTTGGGTTATGGTTATGGTTAGGGTTAGGATTAGGGTTAGGTTTAGGGTTAGGTTTTTGGTTAGGGTTAGTGTTAGGGTTTGCGTTTGAGTTAGGGATAGGATTAGGGTTAGGGTTAGGGGTAGGCGATAGGGATAGGGTTAGGGTTAGTGTTTGGGTTAGGGTTAGGGTTAGGTTTAGTGTTAGGGTTAGGGTTTGGTTTGGTTTAGGGTTAGTGCTAGGCTTAGGGGAAGGGTTAGGGTTAGGGGTTGTTTAGGGTTAGGGTTTGGGTTAGGATTAAGGTTAGGGTTAAGATTTAGGTTTGGGTTAAAGTTAGGTTTAGAGTTGGGGTTTGGTTTAGGGTTAGGTTTAGGGTTAGGGTTGGGGTTAGGGTTAGGGTTAGGGTGAGGTTTAAGATTAGGGTTAGGTTTAGGTTTAGGTTTTGGATTAGAATTAGGGTTAGGGTTAGGGTTTGGTTTGGGTTAGGGTTAATGTTAAGGATAGGATAAGGGTTAGGTTTGGGGTTAGGGTTTGGTTTATGGTTACTGTTAGAGGTTGGTTTAGGCTTAGGGTAGGGTTAGGGTTAGGGTTAGGGATTGGTTTGGGGTAGGGTTAGTGTTAGGGTTAGGGATAGAGTTTCGGTTAGGGTTAGGGTTAGGGTTAGGGTTAGGGTTTAGGTTTGGGTTAGGTTTAAGGTTAGGGTTAGGGTTTGGGTTAGGGTTTGGGTTAGGGTTAAGGTTAGGGTTAGGTTTAGGGGTTAGGGTTAGGGTTAGGGTTAGGGTTTCGGTTACGGTTTGGGTTAGGGTTAGGGTTAGTGTTACGGTTAGGGTTTAGGGTAGGGTTAGGTTTAGGGTTAGGGTTAGGGTTAGGGTTTGTATTAGGGTTACGGTTAGGTTTATGGTTAGGGTTAGGCTTTGCGTTAGGGTCATGGTTAGGTTTAGGGTTAGTGTTTGGGCTTGGGTTAGGGTTAGGTTTAGCATTAGGTTTAGAGTTAGGGTTAGGGTTTGGCTTAGGGTTAGGGTTAGGGATAGGGCTAGGCGATAGGGATAGGGTTAGGGTTAGGGTTAGGTTTAGGGTTTGGGCTGGGGTTAGGGTTAGTGTTAGGGTTAGTATTAGGGTTAGGTTTTGTGTTAGGATTAGGATTTGGGTTTTGGTTAGGGTTAGGGTTATGGTTAGGGTTTAGGTTAGTGTTAGGGTTTGGGATACGTTTAGGGGTAGGGTAAGGGTTAGGGTTAGGTTTTGTGTTAGGGTTAGGGTTAGGGTTAGGGTTAGTGTTAGGATTAGGGATTGTGTTAGGTTTAGGGTTAGGGTTACGGTTAGGGTTTCGGTTTGGGTTTGGGTTAGGGTTAGGGTTAGTGTTTGGTTTAGGGTTAGGGTTAGGGTTAGGCTTAGGGTAAGTGTTAGGGTTAGGGTTTGGATTAGTGTTAGGGTTAGCTTTAGGCTTAGGGTTAGGGTTTGGTTTGGTTTACGGTTAGTGTTAGGGTTAGTGAAAGGGTTTGTGTGAGGGTTATGGTTAGTTTTAGTGCTTGGGTTAGGGTTAGGGTTAGGTTGAGGGAGTGGGATTAGGGTTGGGTTAGGGTTTGGGTGAGGCTTAGGGTTAAAGTTTTTGTTTGGGTTAGATTTAGGTATAGGGTTAGGGTTAGGGTTTGGGTTTGTGTTAGAGTAAGGTATCTGGTTAGGGTTTGGGGTAGGTTTAAGGTTAGGGTTACGGTTTGGGTTAGGGTTTGGGTTAGGGTTAAGGTTAGTGTTGGTTAGGGCTTAGGGTTAGGGTTAGGGTTAGAGTTAGGGTTAGTGTTACGGTTAGGGTTTAGGGTAGGTTTAGGTTTAGGGTTAGGGTTACAGTTAGGGTTATGGTTAGGGTTACGGTTTAGGTTTTGGGTTAAGGTTAGGGTTAGGGTATGGGTTAGGGTTATGGTTATGGTTTGGGTTAGGATTAGGGTTAGGGTTAGGGTTAGGTTTTGGGTTAGTTTTAGTGTTAGTGTTTGGGTTTTAGTTAGGGTTAGGGTTAGGGTTTGGGTTAAGGTTGGGGTTAGTGTTAATGTTAGGGTTAGGGTGTGGGTTTGGGTTAGGTTTAGGCTTTGGGTTAGGGTTAGGGTAAGTGTTAGGGTTAGGGCTTTTGTAAGGGTTAGGGTTAGGATTAGGGTTAGGGTTAGGGTTTCGTTTAGGGTTAGGTTTAGGGTTCGGGTTAGGTTTAGGGTGTGGGTTTTGGTTACGGTTAGGCTTAGGGTTAGGGTTAGGGTAAGTGTTAGGGTTAGGATTTGGATTAGGGTTAGGGTTAGGTTTAGGCTTAGGTTTAGGGTTTGGTTTGGTTTAGCGTTAGTGTTAGGGTTAGGGTAAGGGTTAGGGTTAGGGTTAGGGTTAGGGTTAGGGTTAGGGTTAAGGTTAGTTTTAGGGCCTGGGTTAGGGTTAGGGTTAGGGTTAGGAATTGGATTAAGGTTAGGTTTAGGGTTTGGGTAGGCTTAGGGTTAGGGTTTGTGTTTGGGTTAGGTTTAGGTTTAGGGTTAGGGTTAGGGTTAGGGTTTGGGTTTGGGTTAGAGTAAGGTATAGAGTTTATTGTTTGGGTTAGGTTTAGTGTTAGGGTTAGGGTTAAGGTTAGGGTTAGGGTTAGGTGTTAGGGTTAGGGTTAGGGTTAGGGTTTGGGTTAGGGTTCGGGTTAGGGTTAGGGTTTGGGTTAGGGTTAGGGTTACGGTTAGGGTTTGGGTTTGGGTTAGAGGAAGGTATATGGTTAGGGTTTGGCTTAGGTTTAGTATTAGGGTTAGGGTTTGGGTTAGGGTTTGGGTTAGGTTTAGTATTAGGATTAGGGTTTGGGTTTCGGTTAGGGTTAGGGTTAGGGTTAGGGTTTGCGTTAGTTTTAGGGTTAGGGATAGGGTTTAGGTTAGGGTTAGGGTTAGGGTTTGGGTTAGGATTTAGGTTTGGATTTGGGTTAGGTTTAGGGTTAATTTTAGGGCTTGGGTTAGGTTTAGGTTTAGAGTTAGGGCTTGGGTTTAGGTTAGGTTGAGGGTTTGGGTTAGGTTTAGGGTTAGAGTTAGGGCTTGGGTTTAGGTTAGGTTGAGGGTTTGGGTTAGGCTTAGCGTTAGGGTTCGGGTTAGGTTTAGGGTTAGGTGTTAGGGTTAGGGTTAGGGTTAGGGTTTGGGTTGGGTTAGGGTTAGGATTAGGGTTTGGGTCAGGGTTAGGGTTAGGGTTAGTATTAGTGTTACAGTTAGGATTTGGGGTAGGGTTAGGTTTAGGGGTAGGGTTAGGGTTAGGGTTTGTGTTAGGGTTACGGTTAGGGTTGGAGTTAGGTTTAGGGTTTGGGTTAGGGTTAGGTTTAGGGTTTGGGTTAGGATTAGGGTTAGGGTTAGGGTTAGGGTTAGGGTTAGGTTTAGGTTTAGGGTTAGGGTTAGGGTTAGGGTTAGGGTTAAGTTTATGGTTAGGGTTAGTTAGGGTTAGGGTGAGGCTTAGGTTTAGGGTTAGGGTTAGGGTTACGGTTAGGGTTCGGGTTAGTTATAGGGCTTGGGTTAGTGTTAGGGTTAGGGTTAGGGCTTGGGTTTAGGTTAGGTTTAGGGTTAGGGTTAGGGTTAGGGTTAGGGTTTGGGTTAGGGTTAAGGTTAGGGTTAGGGTTAGGGGTTAGGGTAAGGGTTAGGGTTTGGGTTAGGTTTAGGGTTAGGGTTAGTGTTAGGGTTTGGGTTAGGCTTATGGTTAGTGTTAGGTTTAGGGATAGTGTTTGGGCTTGCGTTAGGGTTAGGTTTAAGGTTAGGGTTAGAGTTAGGGTTAGGGTTTGGCTTAGGGTTAGGGTTAGGGTTAGGGCTAGGCGATAGGGATAGGGTTAGGGT
The DNA here is from genome assembly GCA_035773235.1 of Eospalax fontanierii. Lineage (NCBI taxonomy): Eukaryota > Metazoa > Chordata > Mammalia > Rodentia > Spalacidae > Eospalax > Eospalax fontanierii. The sequence goes on from CM069528.1 coordinate 3,462,557, forward strand.
TAGGGTTGGGGTAGTGTTTCGGCTTGGGTTCGGGTTAGTGTTAGGGTTAGGATTAGGGTTAGATTTCGTGTTAGAATTAGGGTTTTGGCTTCGGTTAGGTTTAGGGTTAGGGTTAGGGTTAATTTTAGTGCTTGGGTTAGGGTTAGGGTTAGGGTTAGGGATTGGATGTAGGTTAGGTTTAGGGTTTGGGTTAGGCTTAGGGTTAGTGTTTGGGTTTGGGTTATGTTTAGGTTTAGGGTTAGGGTTAGGGTTAGGGTTTGGGTTTGGGTTAGAGTAAGGTATCGGGTTAGGGTTTGGGTTACGATTAAGTTTAGGGTTAGGGTTTGGGTTAGGGTTTGGGTTAGGGTTAAGGTTAGTGTTAGGGTCAGGGGTTAGGGTTAGGGTTAGGCTTAGGGTTAGGGTTAGGTTTAGTGTTACGGTTAGGATTTGGGGTAGGGTTAGATTTAGTGGTAGGGTTAGGGTTAGGGTTTGTGTTAGGGTTAGGGTTAGGGTTAGGGTTAGTGTTAGGGTTAGGTTTTGGGTTAGGGTTAGGGTTTGGTTTAGGGTTAGTGTTTGGGCTTGGGTTAGGGTTAGGTTTAGTTTTAGGTTTAGAGTTAAGATTAGTGTTTGGCTTAGGGTTATGATTAGGGTTAGGGGTAGGCGATAGGGATAGGTTTAGAGTTAGTGTTGGTGTTAGTGTTTGGGCTAGGGTTAGGGTTAGGGTTAGGTTTAGTATTAGGATTAGGGTTTGGGTTTCGGTTAGGGTTAGGGTTAGGGTTAGGGTTTGTGTTAGTTTTAGGGTTAGGGTTAGGGTTAGGGTTTAGGTTAGGGTTAGGGTTCGGGTTCGGGTTAGGTTTTAGGTTTGGATTTGGGTTAGGTTTAGGGTTAATTTTAGGGCTTGGGTTAGGTTTAGGGTTAGAGTTAGGGCTTGGGTTTTGGTTAGGTTGAGGGTTTGGGTTAGGTTTAGGGTTAGAGTTAGGGCTTGGGTTTAGGTTAGGTTGAGGGTTTGGGTTAGCCTAGCGTTAGGGTTCGGGTTAGGTTTAGGGTTAGGTGTTACGGTTAGGGTTAGCGTTAGGGTTTGGGTTAGGGTTAGTGTTTGGGCTTGGGTTATGGTTATGGTTAGGGTTAGGATTAGGGTTAGGTTTAGGGTTAGGTTTTTGGTTAGGGTTAGTGTTAGGGTTTGCGTTTGAGTTAGGGATAGGTTTAGGGTTAGGGTTAGGGGTAGGCGATAGGGATAGGGTTAGGGTTAGTGTTTGCGTTAGGGTTAGGGTTAGGTTTAGGGTTAGGGTTAGGGTTTGGTTTGGTTTAGGGTTAGTGCTAGGCTTAGGGGAAGGGTTAGGGTTAGGGGTTGTTTAGGGTTAGGGTTTGGGTTAGGATTAAGTTTAGGGTTAAGGTTTAGGTTTGGGTTAAAGTTAGGTTTAGAGTTGGGGTTTGGTTTAGGGTTAGGTTTAGGGTTAGGGTTGGGGTTAGGGTTAGGGTTAGGGTGAGGTTTAAGATTAGGGTTAGGTTTAGGTTTAGGTTTAGGTTTTGGATTAGGGTTAGGGTTAGTGTTAGGGTTTGATTTGGGTTAGGGTTAATGTTAATGATAGCATAAGGGTTAGGATTGGGGTTAGGGTTTGGTTTATGGTTACTGTTAGAGGTTGGTTTAGGGTTAGGGTTGGGTTAGGGTTAGGGTTAGGGATTGGTTTGGGGTAGGGTTAGTGTTAGGGTTAGGGATAGAGTTTCGGTTAGGGTTAGGGTTAGGGTTTAGGTTTGGGTTAGGTTTAAAGTTAGGGTTAGGGTTAGGGTTAGGGTTTGGGTTACGGTTTGGGTTAGGGTTAGGGTTAGTGTTACGGTTAGGGTTTAGGGTAGGGTTAGGTTTAGGGTTAGGGTTAGGGTTAGGGTTTGTATTAGGGTTACGGTTAGGTTTATGGTTAGGGTTAGGCTTTGCGTTAGGGTCATGGTTAGGTTTAGGGTTAGTGTTTGGGCTTGGGTTAGGGTTAGGTTTAGGGTTAGGTTTAGAGTTAGGGTTAGGGTTTGGCTTAGGGTTAGGGTTAGGGATAGGGCTAGGCGATAGGGATAGGGTTAGGGTTAGGGTTAGGTTTAGGGTTTGGGCTGGGGTTAGGGTTAGTGTTAGGGTTAGTATTAGGGTTAGGTTTAGTGTTAGGATTAGGATTTGGGTTTTGGTTAGGGTTAGGGTTAGGGTTAGGGTTTAGGTTAGTGTTAGGGTTTGGGATACGTTTAGGGGTAGGGTAAGGGTTAGGGTTAGGTTTTGTGTTAGGGTTAGGGTTAGGGTTAGGGTTAGTGTTAGGATTAGGGATTGTGTTAGGTTTAGGGTTAGGGTTACGGTTAGGGTTTCGGTTTGGGTTTGGGTTAGGGTTAGGGTTAGTGTTTGGTTTAGGGTTAGGGTTAGGGTTAGGCTTAGGGTAAGTGTTAGGGTTAGGGTTTGGATTAGTGTTAGGGTTAGCTTTAGGCTTAGGGTTAGGGTTTGGTTTGGTTTACGGTTAGTGTTAGGGTTAGGGTAAGGGTTAGGGTTAGGGTTATGGTTAGTTTTAGTGCTTGGGTTAGGGTTAGGGTTAGGTTTAGGGATTGGGTTTAGGTTAGGTTTAGGGTTTGGGTTAGGCTTAGGGTTAAAGTTTTTGTTTGGGTTAGATTTAGGTATAGGGTTAGGGTTAGGGTTTGGGTTTGGGTTAGAGTAAGGTATCTGGTTAGGGTTTGGGTTAGGTTTAAGGTTAGGGTTACGGTTTGGGTTAGGGTTTGGGTTAGGGTTAAGGTTAGTGTTGGTTAGGGCTTAGGGTTAGGGTTAGGGTTAGAGATAGGGTTAGTGTTACGGTTAGGGTTTAGGGTAGGTTTAGGTTAGGGTTAGGGTGAGGGTTAGGTTTAGGGTTAGGGTTAGGGTTAGGGTTAGGTTTAGTTATAGGGCTTGGGTTAGTGTTAGGGTTAGGGTTAGGGCTTGGGTTTAGGTTAGGTTTAGGGTTTGGTTTAGGCTTAGGGTTAGGGTTTGGGTTTGGGTTAGGTTTAGGGTTAGGGTTAGGGTTAGGGTTTGGGTTTGGGTTAGAGTAAGGTATAGGGTTAGGTTTTGGGTTAAGTTTAGTGTTAGGGTTAGGGTTTGGGTTAGGGTTTGGGTTAGGGATAAGGTTAGGGTCAGGGTTAGGGGTTAGGGTAAGGGTTAGGGTTTGGGTTAGGTTTAGGGTTAGTGTTAGGGTTAGGGTTTGGGTTAGGCTTATGTTTAGTGTTAGGTTTAGGGATAGTGTTTGGGCTTGCGTTAGGGTTAGGTTTAGGGTTAGGGTTAGAGTTAGGGTTAGGGTTTGGCTTAGGGTTAGGGTTAGGGTTAGGGCTAGGCGATAGGGATAGGGTTAGGGTTGGGGTTAGTGTTTCGGCTTGGGATAGGGTTAGTGTTAGGGTTAGGATTAGGGTTAGATTTCATGTTAGAATTAGGGTTTTGGCTTCGGTTAGGGTTAGGGTTAGGGTTAGGGTTAGTTTTAGTGCTTGGGTTAGGGTTAGGGTTAGGGTTAGGGATTGGGTGTAGGTTAGGTTTAGGGTTTGGGTTAGGCTTAGGGTTAGTGTTTGGGTTTGGGTTATGTTTAGGTTTAGGGTTAGGGTTAGGGTTAGGGTTTGGGTTTGGGTTAGAGTAAGGTATCGGGTTAGGGTTTGGGTTACGATTAAGGTTAGGGTTAGGGTTTGGGTTAGGGTTAAGGTTAGTGTTAGGGTCAGGGTTAGGGTTAGGGTTAGGGTTAGGTTTTTGGTTAGGGTTAGTGTTAGGGTTTGCGTTTGAGTTAGGGATAGGTTTAGGGTTAGGGTTAGGGGTAGGCGATAGGGATAGGGTTAGGGTTAGTGTTTGGGTTAGGGTTAGGGTTAGGTTTAGGGTTAGGGATAGGGTTTGGTTTGGTTTAGGGTTAGTGCTAGGCTTAGGGGAAGGGTTAGGGTTAGGGGTTGTTTAGGGTTAGGGTTTGGGTTAGGATTAAGTTTAGGGTTAATGTTTAGGTTTGGGTTAAAGTTAGGTTTAGAGTTGGGGTTTGGTTTAGGGTTAGGTTTAGGGTTAGGGTTGGGCTTAGGGTTAGGGTTAGGGTGAGGTTTAAGATTAGGGTTAGGGTTAGGTTTAGGTTTAGGTTTTGGATTAGGGTTAGGGTTAGGGTTAGTGTTAGGGTTTGATTTGGGTTAGGGTTAATGTTAATGATAGCATAAGGGTTAGGTTTGGGGTTAGGGTTTGGTTTATGGTTACTGTTAGAGGTTGGTTTAGGGTTAGGGTTGGGTTAGGGTTAGGGTTAGGGATTGGTTTGGGGTAGGGTTAGTGTTAGGGTTAGGGATAGAGTTTCGGTTAGGGTTAGGGTTAGGGTTAGGGTTAGGGTTAGGGTTTAGGTTTGGGTTAGGTTTAAAGTTAGGGTTAGGGTTAGGGTTAGGGTTTGGATTACGGTTTGGGTTAGGGTTAGGGTTAGTGTTACGGTTAGGGTTTAGGGTAGGGTTAGGTTTAGGGTTAGGGTTAGGGTTAGGGTTTGTATTAGGGTTACGGTTAGGTTTATGGTTAGGGTTAGGCTTTGCGTTAGGGTCATAGTTAGGTTTAGGGTTAGTGTTTGGGCTTGGGATAGGGTTAGGTTTAGGGTTAGGTTTAGAGTTAGGGTTAGGGTTTGGCTTAGGGTTAGGGTTAGGGATAGGGCTAGGCGATAGGGATAGCGTTAGGGTTAGGGCTAGGTTTAGGGTTTGCGCTGGCGTTAGGGTTAGTGTTAGGGTTAGTATTAGGGTTAGGTTTAGTGTTAGGATTAGGATTTGGGTTTTGGTTTGGGTTAGGGTTAGGGTTAGGGTTTAGGTTAGTGTTAGGGTTTGGGATACGTTTAGGGGTAGGGTAAGGGTTAGGGTTAGGTTTTGTGTTAGGGTTAGGGTTAGGGTTAGGGTTAGTGTTAGGATTAGGGATTGTGTTAGGTTTAGGGTTAGGGTTACGGTTAGGGTTTCGGTTTGGGTTTGGGTTAGGGTTAGGGTTAGTGTTTGGTTTAGGGTTAGGGTTAGGGTTAGGCTTAGGGTAAGTTTTAGGGTTAGGGTTTGGATTAGTGTTAGGGTTAACTTTAGGCTTAGGGTTAGGGTTTGGTTTGGTTTACGGTTAGTGTTAGGGTTAGGGTAAGGGTTAGGGTTAGGGTTATGGTTAGTTTTAGTGCTTGGGTTAGGGTTAGGGTTAGGTTTAGGGATTGGGTTTAGGTTAGGTTTAGGGTTTGGGTTAGGCTTAGGGTTAAAGTTTTTGTTTGGGTTAGATTTAGGTATAGGGTTAGGGTTAGGGTTTGGGTTTGGGTTAGAGTAAGGTATCTGGTTAGGGTTTGGGTTAGGTTTAAGGTTAGGGTTACGGTTTGGGTTAGGGTTTGGGTTAGGGTTAAGGTTAGTGTTGGTTAGGGCTTAGGGTTAGGGTTAGGGTTAGAGATAGGGTTAGTGTTACGGTTAGGGTTTAGGGTAGGTTTAGGTTTAGGGTTAGGGTTACAGTTAGGGTTATGGTTAGGGTTACGGTTTAGGTTTTGGGTTAAGGTTAGGGTTAGGGTATGGGTTAGGGTTATGGTTATGGTTTGGGTTAGGATTAGGGTTAGGGTTAGGGTTAGGGTTTGGGTTAGTCTTAGTGTTAGTGTTTGGGTTTTAGTTAGGGTTAGGGTTACGGTTTGGGTTAAGGTTGGGGTTAGTGTTAATGTTAGGGTTAGGGTGTGGGTTTGGGTTAGGTTTAGGCTTTGGGTTAGGGTTAGGGTAAGTGTTAGGGTTAGGGCTTTTGTAAGGGTTAGGGTTAGGGTTTCGTTTAGGGTTAGGTTTAGGGTTCGGGTTAGGTTTAGGGTGTGGGTTTTGGTTAGGGTTACGCTTAGGGTTAGGATTAGGGTAAGTGTTAGGGTTAGGGTTTGGATTAGGGTTAGGGTTAGGTTTAGGCTTCGGTTTAGGGTTTGGTGTGGTTTAGGGTTAGTGTTAGGGTTAGGGTAAGGGTTAGGGTTAGGGTTAGGGTTAGGGTTAGGGTTAGGGTTAGGGTTAGGGTTAGGGTTAAGGTTAGTTTTAGGGCCTGGGTTAGGGTTAGGGTTAGGCTTAGGAAGTGGATTAAGGTTAGGTTTAGGGTTTGCGTAGGCCTAGGGTTGGGGTTTGTGTTTGGGTTAGGTTGAGGTTTAGGGTTAGGGTTAGGGTTAGGGTTTGGGTTTGGGTTAGAGTAAGGTATAGGGTTTATTGTTTGGGTTAGGTTTAGTGTTAAGGTTAGGGTTTGGGTTAGGGTTAAGGTTAGGGTTAGGGTTAGGTGTTAGGGTTAGGGTTAGGGTTAGGGTTAGGGTTTGGGTTAGGGTTCGGGTTAGGGTTAGGGTTTGGGTTAGGGTTAGGGTTAGGGTTAGGGTTTGGGTTTGGGTTAGAGGAAGGTATATGGTTAGGGTTTGGGTTAGGTTTAGTGTTAGGGTTAGGGTTTGGGTTAGGGTTTGGGTTAGGTTTAGTATTAGGATTAGGGTTTGGGTTTCGGTTAGGGTTAGGGTTAGGGTTAGGGTTTGCGTTAGTTTTAGGGTTAGGGATAGGGTTTAGGTTAGGGTTAGGGTTTGGGTTAGGATTTAGGTTTGGATTTGGGTTAGGTTTAGGGTTAATTTTAGGGCTTGGGTTAGGTTTAGGTTTAGAGTTAGGGCTTGGGTTTAGGTTAGGTTGAGGGTTTGGGTTAGGTTTAGGGTTAGAGTTAGGGCTTGGGTTTAGGTTAGGTTGAGGGTTTGGGTTAGGCTTAGCGTTAGGGTTCGGGTTAGGTTTAGGGTTAGGTGTTAGGGTTAGGGTTAGGGTTAGGGTTTGGGTTAGGATTAGGGTTAGGGTTAGGATTAGGGTTTGGGTCAGGGTTAGGGTTAGGGTTAGTATTAGTGTTACAGTTAGGATTTGGGGTAGGGTTAAGTTTAGGGGTAGGGTTAGGGTTAGGGTTTGTGTTAGGGTTACGGTTAGGGTTGGAGTTAGGTTTAGGGTTTGGGTTAGGGTTAGGTTTAGGGTTTGGGTTAGGATTAGGGTTAGGGTTAGGGTTAGGGTTAGGGTTAGGTTTAGGTTTAGGGTTAGGGTTAGGGTTAGGGTTCGGGTTAGTTATAGGGCTTGGGTTAGTGTTAGGGTTAGGGTTAGGGCTTGGGTTTAGGTTAGGTTTAGGGTTTGGTTTAGGCTTTGGTTAGGGTTTGGGTTTGGGTTAGGTTTAGGGTTAGGGTTAGGGTTAGGGTTTGGGTTTGGGTTAGAGTAAGGTATAGGGTTAGGGTTTGGGTTAAGTTTAGTGTTAGGGTTAGGGTTTGGGTTAGGGTTTGGGTTAGAGTTAAGGTTAGGGTTAGGGTTAGGGGTTAGGGTAAGGGTTAGGGTTTGGGTTAGGTTTAGGGTTAGGGTTAGTGTTAGGGTTTGGGTTAGGCTTATGGTTAGTGTTAGGTTTAGGGATAGTGTTTGGGCTTGCGTTAGGGTTAGGTTTAGGGTTAGGGTTAGAGTTAGGGTTAGGGTTTGGCTTAGGTTTAGGGTTAGGGTTAGGGCTAGGCGATAGGGATAGGGTTAGGGTTAGGGTTGGGGTAGTGTTTCGGCTTGGGTTCGGGTTAGTGTTAGGGTTAGGATTAGGGTTAGATTTCGTGTTAGAATTAGGGTTTTGGCTTCAGTTAGGGTTAGGGTTAGGGTTAGGGTTAATTTTAGTGCTTGGGTTAGGGTTAGGGTTAGGGTTAGGGATTGGGTGTAGGTTAGGTTTAGGGTTTGGGTTAGGCTTAGGGTTAGTGTTTGGGTTTGGGTTATGTTTAGGTTTAGGGTTAGGGTTAGGGTTAGGGTTTGGGTTTGGGTTAGAGTAAGGTATCGGGTTAGGGTTTGGGTTACGATTAAGGTTAGGGTTAGGGTTTGGGTTAGGGTTTGGGTTAGGGTTAAGGTTAGTGTTAGGGTCAGGGGTTAGGGTTAGGGTTAGGCTTAGGGTTAGGGTTAGGTTTAGTGTTACGGTTAGGATTTGGGGTAGGGTTAGATTTAGTGGTAGGGTTAGGGTTAGGGTTTGTGTTAGGGTAAGGGCTAGGGTTAGGGTTAGGGTTAGGGTTAGGTTTTGGGGTAGAGGTAGGGTGTGGTTTAGGGTTGGTGTTTGGGCTTGGGTTAGGGTTAGGTTTAGTTTTAGGTTTAGAGTTAAGATTAGTGTTTGGCTTAGGGTTATGATTAGGGTTAGGGGTAGGCGATAGGGATAGGTTTAGAGTTAGTGTTGATGTTAGTGTTTGGGCTAGGGTTAGGGTTAGGTTTAGGTTTAGTATTAGGATTAGGGTTTGGGTTTCGGTTAGGGTTAGGGTTAGGGTTAGGGTTTGTGTTAGTTTTAGGGTTAGGTTTAGGGTTAGGGTTTAGGTTAGGGTTAGGGTTCGGGTTCGGGTTAGGATTTAGGTTTGGATTTGGGTTAGGTTTAGGGTTAATTTTCGGGCTTGGGTTAGGTTTAGGGTTAGAGTTAGGGCTTGGGTTTTGGTTAGGTTGAGGGTTTGGGTTAGGTTTAGGGTTAGAGTTAGGGCTTGGGTTTAGGTTAGGTTGAGGGTTTGGGTTAGCCTAGCGTTAGGGTTCGGGTTAGGTTTAGGGTTAGGTGTTACGGTTAGGGTTAGGGTTAGGGTTTGGGTTAGGGTTAGTGTTTGGGCTTGGGTTATGGTTATGGTTAGCGTTACGATTAGGGTTAGGTTTAGGGTTAGGTTTTTGGTTAGGGTTAGTGTTAGGGTTTGCGTTTGAGTTAGGGATAGGTTTAGGGTTAGGGTTAGGGGTAGGCGATAGGGATAGGGTTAGGGTTAGTGTTTGGGTTAGGGTTAGGGTTAGGTTTAGGGTTAGGGATAGGGTTTGGTTTGGTTTAGGGTTAGTGCTAGGCTTAGGGGAATGGTTAGGGTTAGGGGTTGTTTAGGGTTAGGGTTTGGGTTAGGATTAAGTTTAGGGTTAAGGTTTAGGTTTGGGTTAAAGTTAGGTTTAGAGTTGGGGTTTGGTTTAGGGTTAGGTTTAGGGTTAGGGTTGGGGTTAGGGTTAGGGTTAGGGTGAGGTTTAAGATTAGGGTTAGGTTTAGGTTTAGGTTTTGGATTAGGGTTAGGGTTAGGGTTAGTGTTAGGGTTTGATTTGGGTTAGGGTTAATGTTAATGATAGCATAAGGGTTAGGTTTGGGGTTAGGGTTTGGTTTATGGTTACTGTTAGAGGTTGGTTTAGGGTTAGGGTTGGGTTAGGGTTAGGGTTAGGGATTGGTTTGGGGTAGGGTTAGTGTTAGGGTTAGGGATAGAGTTTCGGTTAGGGTTAGGGTTAGGGTTAGGGTTAGGGTTTAGGTTTGGGTTAGGTTTAAGGTTAGGGTTAGAGTTTGGGTTAGGGTTTGGGTTAGGGTTAAGGTTAGGGTTAGGTTTAGGGGTTAGGGTTAGGGTTAGGGTTAGGGTTTGGGTTACGGTTTGGGTTAGGGTTAGGGTTAGTGTTACGGTTAGGGTTTAGGGTAGGGTTAGGTTTAGGGTTAGGGTTAGGGTTAGGGTTTGTATTAGGGTTACGGTTAGGTTTATGGTTAGGGTTAGGCTTTGCGTTAGGGTCATGGTTAGGTTTAGGGTTAGTGTTTGGGCTTGGGTTAGGGTTACGTTTCGGGTTAGGTTTAGAGTTAGGGTTAGGGTTTGGCTTAGGGTTAGGGTTAGGGATAGGTCTAGGCGATAGGGATAGGGTTAGGGTTAGGGTTAGGTTTAGGGTTTGGGCTGGGGTTAGGGTTAGTGTTAGGGTTAGTATTAGGGTTAGGTTTAGTGTTAGGATTAGGATTTGGGTTTTGGTTAGGGTTAGGGTTAGGGTTAGGGTTTAGGTTAGTGTTAGGGTTTGGGATACGTTTAGGGGTAGGGTAAGGGTTAGGGTTAGGTTTTGTGTTAGGGTTAGGGTTAGGGTTAGGGTTAGTGTTAGGATTAGGGATTGTGTTAGGTTTAGGGATAGGGTTACGGTTAGGGTTTCGGTTTGGGTTTGGGTTAGGGTTAGGGTTAGTGTTTGTTTTAGGGTTAGGGTTAGGGTTAGGCTTAGGGTAAGTGTTAGGGTTAGGGTTTGGATTAGTGTTAGGGTTAGCTTTAGGCTTAGGGTTAGGGTTTGGTTTGGTTTACGGTTAGTGTTAGGGTTAGAGTAAGGGTTAGGGTTAGGGTTATGGTTAGTTTTAGTGCTTGGGTTAGGGTTAGGGTTAGGTTTAGGGATTGGGTTTAGGTTAGGTTTAGGGTTTGGGTTAGGCTTAGGGTTAAAGTTTTTGTTTGGGTTAGGTTTAGGTATAGGGTTAGGGTTAGGGTTTGGGTTTGTGTTAGAGTAAGGTTTCTGGTTAGGGTTTGGGTTAGGTTTAAGGTTAGGGTTACGGTTTGGGTTAGGGTTTGGGTTAGGGTTAAGGTTAGTGTTGGTTAGGGCTTAGGGTTAGGGTTAGGGTTAGAGATAGGCTTAGTGTTACGGTTAGGGTTTAGGGTAGGTTTAGGTTAGGGTTAGGGTGAGGGTTAGGTTTAGGGTTAGGGTTAGGGTTAGGGTTAGGGTTAGTTATAGGGCTTGGGTTAGTGTTAGGGTTAGGGTTAGGGCTTGGGTTTAGGTTAGGTTTAGGGTTTGGTTTAGGCTTAGGGTTAGGGTTTGGGTTTGGGTTAGGTTTAGGGTTAGGGTTAGGGTTAGGGTTTGGGTTTGGGTTAGAGTAAGGTATAGGGTTAGGGTTTGGGTTAAGTTTAGTGTTAGGGTTAGGGTTTGGGTTAGGGTTTGGGTTAGGGATAAGGTTAGGGTCAGGGTTAGGGGTTAGGGTAAGGGTTAGGGTTTGGGTTAGGTTTAGGGTTAGTGTTAGGGTTAGGGTTTGGGTTAGGCTTATGTTTAGTGTTAGGTTTAGGGATAGTGTTTGGGCTTGCGTTAGGGTTAGGTTTAGGGTTAGGGTTAGAGTTAGGGTTAGGGTTTGGCTTAGGGTTAGGGTTAGGGTTAGGGCTAGGCGATAGGGATAGGGTTAGGGTTAGGGTTGGGGTTAGTGTTTCGGCTTGGGATAGGGTTAGTGTTAGGGTTAGGATTAGGGTTAGATTTCATGTTAGAATTAGGGCTTTGGCTTCGGTTAGGGTTAGGGTTAGGGTTAGGGTTAGTTTTAGTGCTTGGGTTAGGGTTAGGGTTAGGGTTAGGGATTGGGTGTAGGTTAGGTTTAGGGTTTGGGTTAGGCTTAGGGTTAGTGTTTGGGTTTGGGTTATGTTTAGGTTTAGGGTTAGGGTTAGGGTTTGGGTTTGGGTTTGGGTTAGAGTAAGGTATCGGGTTAGGGTTTGGGTTACGATTAAGGTTAGGGTTAGGGTTTGGGTTAGGGTTTGGGTTAGGGTTAAGGTTAGTGTTAGGGTCAGGGGTTAGGGTTAGTGTTAGGCTTAGGGTTAGGGTTAGGTTTAGTGGTACGGTTAGGATTTGCGGTAGGGTTAGATTTAGTGGTAGGGTTAGGGTTAGGGTTTGTGTTAGGGTTAGGGTTAGGGTTAGTGTTAGGGTTAGGTTTTGAGTTAGGGTTAGGGTTTGATTTAGGGTTAGTGTTTGGGCTTGGGTTAGGGTTAGGTTTAGTTTTAGGTTTAGAGTTAAGATTAGTGTTTGGCTTAGGGTTATGATTAGGGTTAGGGGTAGGCGATAGGGATAGGTTTAGAGTTAGTGTTGGTGTTAGTGTTTGGGCTAGGGTTAGGGTTAGGGTTAGGGTTAGGTTTAGTATTAGGATTAGGGTTTGGGTTTCGGTTAGGGTTAGGGTTAGGGTTAGGGTTTGTGTTAGTTTTAGGGTTAGGGTTAGGGTTAGGGTTTAGGTTAGGGTTAGGGTTCGGGTTCGGGTTAGGATTTAGGTTTGGATTTGGGTTAGGTTTAGGGTTAATTTTCGGGCTTGGGTTAGGTTTAGGGTTAGAGTTAGGGCTTGGGTTTTGGTTAGGTTGAGGGTTTGGGTTAGGTTTAGGGTTAGAGTTAGGGCTTGGGTTTAGGTTAGGTTGAGGGTTTGGGTTAGCCTAGCGTTAGGGTTCGGGTTAGGTTTAGGGTTAGGTGTTACGGTTAGGGTTAGGGTTAGGGTTTGGGTTAGGGTTAGTGTTTGGGCTTGGGTTATGGTTATGGTTAGGGTTAGGATTAGGGTTAGGTTTAGGGTTAGGTTTTTGGTAAGGGTTATGGTTAGGGTTTGCGTTTGAGTTAGGGATAGGTTTAGGGTTAGGGTTAGGGGTAGGCGATAGGGATAGGGTTAGGGTTAGTGTTTGGGTTAGGGTTGGGGTTAGGTTTAGGGTTAGGGATAGGGTTTGGTTTGGTTTAGGGTTAGTGCTAGGCTTAGGGGAAGGGTTAGGGTTAGGGGTTGTTTAGGGTTAGGGTTTGGGTTAGGATTAAGTTTAGAGTTAAGGTTTAGGTTTGGGTTAAAGTTAGGTTTAGAGTTGGGGTTTGGTTTAGGGTTAGGTTTAGGGTTAGGGTTGGGGTTAGGGTTAGGGTCATGGTGAGGTTTAAGATTAGTGTTAGGTTTAGGTTTAGGTTTTGGATTAGGGTTAGGGTTAGGGTTAGGGTTTGATTTGGGTTAGGGTTAATGTTAATGATAGCATAAGGGTTAGCTTTGGGGTTAGGGTTTGGTTTATGGTTACTGTTAGAGGTTGGTTTAGGGTTAGGGTAGGGTTAGGGTTAGGGTTAGGGATTGGTTTGGGGTAGGGTTAGTGTTAGGGTTAGGGATAGAGTTTCGGTTAGGGTTAGGGTTAGGGTTAGGGTTAGGGTTTAGGTTTGGGTTAGGTTTAAAGTTAGGGTTAGGGTTAGGGTTAGGGTTTGGGTAACGGTTTGGGTTAGGGTTAGGTTTAGGGTTAGGGTTAAGGTTAGTTTTAGGGCTTGGGTTTGGGTAGGCTTAGGGTTAGGGTTTGTGTTTGGGTTAGGTTTAGGTTTCGGGTTAGAGTTAGGGTTAGGGTTTTTGTTTGGGTTAGAGTAAGGTATAGGGTTTACTGTTTGGGTTAGGTTTAGTGTTACGGTTAGGGTTTGGGTTAGGGTTAAGGTTAGGGTTAGGGTTAGGTGTTAGGGTTAGGATTAGGGTTAGGGTTTGGGTTAGGGTTCGGGTTAGGGTTAGGGTTTGGGTTAGGGTTAGGGTTAGGGTTAGGGTTTGGGTTTGGGTTAGAGGAAGGTATATGGTTAGGGTTTGGGTTAGGTTTAGTGTTAGGGTTAGGGTTTGGGTTAGGGTTTGGGTTAGGTTTAGTATTAGGATTAGGGTTTGGGTTTCGGTTAGGGTTAGGGTTAAGGTTAGGGTTTGCGTTAGTTTTAGGGTTAGGGATAGGGTTTAGGTAAGGTTTAGGGTTAGGGTTTGGGTTAGGATTTAGGTTTGGATTTGGGTTAGGTTTAGGGTTAATTTTAGGGCTTGGGTTAGGTTTAGGTTTAGAGTTAGGGCTTGGGTTTAGGTTAGGTTGAGGGTTCGGGTTAGGTTTAGGTTTAGGTGTTAGGGTTAGGGTTAGGTTAGTGTTTGGGTTAGGGTTAGGGTTAGGGTTAGGATTAGGGTTTGGGTCAGGGTTAGGGTTAGGGTTAGTATTAGAGTTACGGTGAGGATTTGGGGTAGGGTTAGGTTTAGGGGTACGGTTAGGGTTAGGGTTTGTGTTAGGGTTACGGTTAGGGTTGGAGTTAGGTTTAGGGTTTGGGTTAGGGTTAGGGTTAGGGTTTGGGTTAGGGTTAGGGTTAGGGTTAGGGTTAGGGTTAGGGTTAGGTTTAGGGTTAGTGTTAGGGTTAGGGTTAGGGTTAAGTTTAGGGTTAGGGTTAGTTAGGGTTATGGTGAGGGTTAGGTTAAGGGTTAGGGTTAGGGTTAGGGTTAGGGTTAGTTATAGGGCTTGGGTTAGTGTTAGGTTTAGGGTTAGGGCTTGGGTTTAGGTTAGGTTTAGGGTTTGGGTTAGGCTTAGGGTTAGGGTTTGGGTTTGGGTTAGGTTTCGGGTTAGGGTTAGGGTTAGGGTTTGGGTTCGGTTTAGAGTAAGGTATAGGGTTAGGGTTTGGGTTAAGTTTAGTGTTAGGGTTCGGGTTTGGGTTAGGGTTAGGGTTAGGGTTAAGTTTAGGGTTAGGGTTAGGGGTTAGGGTAAGGGTTAGGGTTTGGGTTAGGGTTAGGGTTAGGGTTAGGGTTTGGGTTAGGCTTATGGTTAGTGTTAGGTTTAGGGTTAGTGTTTGGGCTTGTGTTAGGGTTAGGTTTAGGGTTAGGTTTCGAGTTAGGGTTAGGGTTTGACTTAGGGTTAGGGTTAGGGTTAGGGCTAGGCGATAGGGATAGGGTTAGGGTTAGGGTTGGGGTTCGTGTTTCGGCTTGGGTTAGGGTTAGTGTTAGGGTTAGGATTAGGGTTAGATTTAGTGTTAGGATTAGGGTTTGGGCTTCGGTTAGGGTTAGGGTTAGGGTTAGGGTTAGGGTTAGTTTTAGGGCTTGGGTTAGGGTGAGGTTTAGAGTTAGGGCTTGGGTTTAGGTTAGGTTTAGGTTTTGGTTTAGGCTTAGGGTTAGGGTTCAGGTTAGGGTTAGAGTTAGGGTTAGGGTTAGGTTTTGGGTTAGGGTTTGGGTTAGGGTGAAGGTTAGGGTTAGGGTTAGGGGTTAGGGTTAGGTTTAGGGTTAGGATTAGTGTTTGGGTTTGGGTTAGGGTTAGGTTTAGGGATAGGGGTAGGTTTTGATTTGGCTTAGGGTTAGGGTTAGGGTTAGTGTTAGGGTTAGTGTTAGGATTAGGGTTTGGGTTAGGGTTAGGGTTAGCGTTAGGGTTTGGGTTAGGGTTAGGTTTAGGGTTAGGGTTTGGGTTAGGGTTAGGATTGAAGTTTGGGTTTGGGTTAGGGTTAGTGTTAGGGTTAGGTTTCGGGTGTGGGTTTGGTTTACGATTAGGCTTAGGGTTAAGGTTTAGTGTGTTTTAGGGTTAGTGTTAGAGTTATGGGAATTAGGGTTAGGGTTAGGGTTAGGGATAGGGTTAGGGGTGGTTTAGGGCTAAGGTTAGGGTTAAGGTTTAGGTTTGGGTTAGAGTTAGGTTTAGAGTTGGGGTTTGGTTTAGGCTTAGCTTAAGGTTTAGGGTTGGGGTTAGGTTTAGGGTTAGGGTTAGGGTTAGGGTTATGATTAGGGTTAGGTTTAGGTTTAGGTTTTGGGTTAGGGTTAGGGTTAGGGTTAGGGTTTGGTTTGGGTTAGGGTTAATGTTACGGAAAGGGTAAGGGTTAGGTTTGGGGTTAGGGTTAGTTTTAGGGTTACTGTTTGAGGTTGGTTTAGGATTAGGGTTAGGGTTAGGGTTATGGTTAGGGATTGGTTTGGGGTAGGGTTAGTGTGAGGGTTAGGGATAGAGTTTAGATTAGGGTTAGGGTTAGGGTTATGGTTAGGGTTTGGGTTAGTGTTAGGGTTAGGGATAGGGTTTAGGTTAGGGTTAGGGTTAGGGTTTAGGTTTGGGTTAGGGTTAGGGTTAGGGTTAGTTTTAGGGCTTGGGTTAGGGTTAGTGTTAGGGTTAGCAATCGGTTAGGTTTAGTGTTAGGATTAGGGTTTTGTTTTCGGTTAGGGTTAGGGTTAGGGTTAGGGGTTAGGGTTAGTATTAGTGTTTGGGCTTGGGTTAGGGTTAGGTGTAGGGATAGGGGTAGGTTGTGGTTTGGCTTAGGGTTATGGTTAGGTTTAGGGTTAGGGGTAGGGTTAGTGTTAGGATTAGGGTTAGGGCTCGGCAATAGGGATAGGGTTAGGGTTAGGGTTGGGGTTAGTGTTTGGGCTTGGGTTAGGGTTAGTGTTAGGGTTAGGAATCGGTTAGGTTTAGTGTTAGGATTAGGGTTTGTGTTTCGGTTAGGGTTAGGGTTAGGGTTTGGGTTAGGATTTAGTTTTGGATTAGCGTTAGGGTTAGGGTTAGTTTTAGGGCTTGGGTTAGGGTTAGGTTTAGAGTTAGGGCTTGGCTTTAGGTTAGGTTTAGGGTTTGGGTTAGGCTTAGGGTTAGGGTTCGGGTTAGGGTTAGGTTTAGGGTTAGGGTTAGTGTTAGGATTAGGATTTGGGTTAGGGTTAGGGTTAGGGTTAGGGTTATGGTTATGTTTAGGGTGTGGGTTTGGTTTAGGATTAGGCTTAGGGTTAGGGTTAGGGTAAGTGTTAGGATTAGGGTTTGGGTTAGTGTTAGGGTTTGGGATAGGATTAGGGGTAGGGTAAGGTTTAGGGTTAGGGTTTGTGTGAGGGTTAGGGTTCGGGTTAAGGTTATTGTTAGGATTAGAGTTTGTGTTAGGTTTAGGGTTAGGGTTAGGGTTAGGTTTTCGGTTTGGGTTAGGGTTAGGGTTAGGGTTAGTGTTTGGTTTAGGGTTACGGTTAGGGTTTGCTTTGGTTTAGGGTTAGTGTTAGGGTAAGTATAAGGGTTAGCGTTAGGGTTAGGTTTAGGGTTACGTTTAGGGTTAGGGTTAGGGTTAGGGTTAGGGTTAGGGTTAGTTAGGGTTAGGGTTAGCGTTAGGTTTAGGGTTAGGGTTAGGGTTATGTTTAGGGTTAGGGTTAGTTATAGGGATTGGGTTAGGGTTAGGGTTAGGGTTAGGGCTTGGGTTTAGGTTAGGTTTAGGTTTTGGGTTAGGCTTAGGGTTAGGGTTTGGGTTTGGGTTAGGTTTAGGATTAGGGTTAGGGTTAGGTTTAGGGTTAGGGTTAGTTATAGGGCTTGGGTTAGGGTTAGGGTTAGGGTTAGGGCTTGGGTTTAGGTTAGGTTTAGGGTTTGGGTTAGGCTTAGGGTTAGTGTTTGGGTTTGGGTTAGGGTTAGGGTTAGGGTTAGGGTTAGTTAGGGTTAGGGTTAGCGTTAGGTTTAGGGTTAGGGTTAGGGTTATGTTTAGGGTTAGGGTTAGTTATGGGGATTGGGTTAGGGTTAGGGTTAGGGTTAGGGCTTGGGTTTAGGTTAGGTTTAGGTTTTGGGTTAGGCTTAGGGTTAGGGTTTGGGTTTGGGTTAGGTTTAGGATTAGCGTTAGGGTTAGGTTTAGGGTTAGGGTTAGTTATAGGGCTTGGGTTAGTGTTAGGGTTAGGGTTAGGGCTTGGGTTTAGGTTAGGTTTAGGGTTTGGGTTAGGCTTAGTGTTAGGGTTTGGGTTTGGGTTAGGTTTAGGGTTAGGGTTAGGGTTAGGGTCAGGGTTAGGTTTAGGGTTAGTGTTTGGGCTTGGGTTAGGGTTAGGTTTAGGGTTAGGGTTAGAGTTAGGGTTAGGGTTTGGCTTAGGGTTAGGGTTAGGGTTAGGGCTAGGCGATAGGGATAGGGTTAGTGTTAGGGTTGGGATTAGTGTTTCGGCTTGGGCTCAGGTTAGTGTTAGGGTTAGGATTAGGGTTAGGTTTAGTGTTAGGATCAGTGTTTGGGCTTCGGTTAGGGTTAGGGCTAGGCGATAGGGATAGGGTTAGTGTTATGGTTAGGGATAGGGTTTAGGTTAGGGTTAGGGTTAGGGTTTGGGTTAGGGTTAGGGTTACGGTTAGGGTTAGTTTTAGGGCTTGGGTTAGGGTGAGGGTTAGAGTTAGGGCTTGGGTTTAGGTTAAGTTTAGGTTTTGGGTTAGGCTTAGGGTTAGGGTTAGGGTTAGGTTTTGGGTTAGGGTTTGGGTTAGGGTTAAGTTTAGGGTTAGGGTTAGGGGTTAGGGTTAGGTTTAGGGTTAGGATTAGTGTTTGGGCTTGGGTTAGGGTTAGGTTTAGGGATAGGGGTAGGTTTTGGTTTACCTTAGGGTTAGGGTTAGGGTTAGTGTTAGGATTAGGGTTTGGGTTAGGGTAAGGGTTAGCATTAGGATTTGGGTTAGGGTTAGGGTTAGGGTTAGGGTTTGGGTTAGGGTTAGGATTGAAGTTTGGGTTTGGGTTAGGGTTAGGGTTAGGGTTAGGTTTCGGGTGTGGGTTTGGTTTACGATTAGGCTTAGGGTTAATGTTTGTTTTGTTTTAGGGTTAGTGTTAGGGTTAGGGGAATTAGGGTTAGGGTTAGGGTTAGGGATAGGGTTAGGGGTGGTTTAGGGCTAAAGTTAGGGTTAGGATTAAGGTTAGGGTTAAGGTTTAGGTTTGGGTTAGTGTTAGGTTTAGATTTGGGGTTTGGTTTAGGGTTAGATTAAAGGTTAGGGTTGGGGTTAGGTTTAGGGTTAGGGATAGGGTTAGGGTTAGGTTTAGGATTAGGGTTAATGATACGGAAAGGGTAAGGTTTAGGTTTGGGGTTAGTGTTAGGTTTAGGGTTACTGTTTGAGGTTGGTTTCGGGTTAGGGTTGGGGTTAGGGTTAGGGTTAGGGATTGGTTTGGGGTAGGGTTTTTGTTAGGGTTAGGGATAGAGTTTAGGTTAGGGTTAGGTTTAGGGTTAGGGTTAGGGTTTAGGTTTGTTTTAGGGTTAGTGTTAGGGTTAGGGTTAGAGTTTGGGTTAGGATTTAGGTTTGGGTTAGGGTTAGGGTTAGGGTTAGTTTTAGGGCTTGGGTTAGGGTTAGGGTTAGGGTTAGGGCTTGGGTTTATGTTACGTTTAACGTTTGGGTTAGGCTTAGGTTTAGGGCTTGTGTTTGGGTTAGGGTTAGCTTTAGGGTTAGGGTTAGGGTTAGGGTTAGTTTTAGTGCTTGGGTTAGGGTTAGGGTTAGGGTTAGAGATTGGGTGTAGGTTATGTTTAGGGTTTGGGTTAGGCTTAGGGTGAGTGTTTGGGTTTGGGTTATGTTTAGGTTTAGGGTTAGGCTTAGGGTTATGGTTAGGGTTTGGGTTTGGGTTAGAGTAAGGTATCGGGTTAGGGTTTGGGTTAGGTTTAAGGTTAGGGTTAGGGTTTGGGTTAGGGTTTGGGTTAGGGTTTGGGTTAGTGTTAGGTTTAGGGGTTAGGGTTAGGGTTAGGCTTAGGGTTAGCGTTACGTTTAGTGTTACGGTTAGGATTTGGGGTAGGGTTAGATTTAGGGGTAGGTTTAGGGTTAGGGTTTGTGTTAGGGTTAGGGTTAGGGTTAGTGTTAGGGTTAGGTTTTGGGTTAGGGTTAGGGTTTGGTTTAGGGTTAGTGTTTGGGCTTGGGTTAGGGTTAGGTTTATTTTTAGGTTTAGAGTTAAGATTAGGGTTTGGCTTAGGGTTAGGGTTAGGGTTAGGGCTAGGCGATAGGGATAGGGTTAGAGTTAGGGTTGGGGTTAGTGTTTGGGCTAGGGTTAGGGTTAGGGTTAGGGTTAGGGTTAGGGTTAGGTTTAGTATTAGGATTAGGGTTTGGGTTTCGGTTAGGGTTAGGGTTAGGGTTAGGGTTTGCGTTAGTTTTAGGGTTAGGGATAGTGTTTAGGTTAGGGTTAGGGCTAGGGTTTGGGTTAGGATTTAGGTTTGGATTTGAGTTAGGTTTAGGGGTAATTTTAGGACTTGGTTTAGGTTTAGGGTTAGAGTTAGGGCTTGTGTTTAGGTTAGCTTGAGGGTTTGGGTTAGGCTTAGGGTGAGGGTTCGGGATAGGGTTAGGGTTAGGGGTTAGGGTTAGTATTAGTGTTTGGGCTTGGGTTAGGGTTAGGTTTAGGGATAGGGGTAGGTTGTGGTTTGGCTTAGGGTTATGGTTAGGTTTACGTTTTGAGTTAGGGTTTGTGTTAGGATTAGGGTTACGGCTAGGCGATAGGGATAGGGTTAGGGTTAGGGTTGGGGTTAGGTTTAAGGTTTGGGTTAGGGTTTGGGTTAGGGTTTGGGTTAGGGTTAAGGTTAGTGTTAGGGTTAGGGTTTAGGGTTAGGGTTAGGCTTAGGGTTAGGGTTAGGTTTAGTGTTACGGTTAGGATTTGGGGTAGGGTTAGGTTTAGGGGTAGGGTTAGGGTTAGGTTTTGTGTTAGAGTTAGGGTTAGGGTTAGTGTTAGGGTTAGGTTTTGGGTTAGGGTTAGGGTTAGGTTTAGGGTCAGTGTTTGGGCTTGGGTTAGGGTTAGGTTTAGTTTTAGGTTTAGAGTTAAGGTTAGGGTTTGGCTTAGGGTTAGGGTTAAGGTTAGGGCTAGACGATAGGGATAGGGTTAGAGTTAGGGTTGGGGTTAGTGTTTGGGCTAGGGTTAGGGTTAGGGTTAGGGTTAGGTTTAGGGTTAGGTTTAGTGTTAGGATTAGGGTTAGGGTTTCGGTTAGGGTTAGGGTTAGTGTTAGGGTTTGCGTTAGTTTTAGGGTTAGGGATAGTGTTTAGGTTAGGTTTAGGGTTATGGTTTGGCTTAGGATTTAGGTTTGGATTTGGGTTAGGTTTAGGGTTAATTTTAGGGCTTGGGTTACGTTTAGGGTTAGAGTTAGGGCTTGGGTTTAGGTTAGGTTGAGGGTTTGGGTTAGGCTTAGGGTTAGGGTTCGGGTTAGGGTTAGGGTTAGGGGTTAGGATTAGTATTAGTGTTTGGGCTTGGGTTAGAATTAGGTTTAGGGATAGGGGTAGGTTGTGGTTTGGTTTAGGGTTAGGGTTAGGGTTAGGGGTAGGGTTAGTGTTAGGATTAGGGTTTGGGTTAGGGTTAGGGTTAGCATTAGGATTTGGGTTAGGGTTAGGGTTAGGGTTAGGGTTTGGGTTAGGGTTAGGATTGAAGTTTGGGTTTGGGTTAGGGTTAGGGTTAGGGTTAGGTTTCGGGTGGGGGTTTGGTGTACGATTAGGCTTAGGGTTAATGTTTGTTTTGTTTTAGGGTTAGTGTTAGGGTTAGGGGAATTAGGGTTAGGGTTAGGGTTAGGGATAGGGTTAGGGGTGGTTTAGGGCTAAAGTTAGGGTTAGGACTAAGGCTAGGGTTAGGGTTAGGCTTAGCGTTAGGGTTAACGTTAGGGTTAGGGTTAGGGTTAGGGTTAGGGTTAGGGTTTGGGTTTGGGTTAGGTTTAGGATTAGGGTTAGGGTTAGGTTTAGGGTTAGGGTTAGTTATAGGGCTTGGGTTAGGGTTAGGGTTAGGGTTAGGGCTTGGGTTTAGGGTTAGGGTTAGGGTTAGGGTTAGTATTAGTGTTACAGTTAGGATTTGGGGTAGGGTTAGGTTTAGGGGTAGGGTTAGGGTTAGGGTTTGTGTTAGGGTTACGGTTAGGGTTGGAGTTAGGTTTAGGGTTTGGGTTAGGGTTAGGTTTAGGGTTTGGGTTAGGATTAGGGTTAGGGTTAGGGTTAGGGTTAGGGTTAGGGTTAGGGTTAGGTTTAGGGTTAGGGTTAGGGTTAGGGTTCGGGTTAGTGATAGGGCTTGGGTTAGTGTTAGGGTTAGGGTTAGGGCTTGGGTTTAGGTTAGGTTTAGGGTTTGGTTTAGGCTTAGGGTTAGGGTTTGGGTTTGGGTTAGGTTTAGGGTTAGGTTTAGGGTTAGGGTTTGGGTTTGGGTTAGAGTAAGGTATAGGGTTAGGGTTTGGGTTAAGTTTAGTGTTAGGGTTAGGGTTTGGGTTAGGGTTTGGGTTAGGGTTAAGGTTAGGGTTAGGGTTAGGGGTTAGGGTAAGGGTTAGGGTTTGGGTTAGGTTTAGGGTTAGGGTTAGTGTTAGGGTTTGGGTTAGGCTTATGGTTAGTGTTAGGTTTAGGGATAGTGTTTGGGCTTGCGTTAGGGTTAGGTTTAGGGTTAGGGTTAGAGTTAAGGTTAGGGTTTGGCTTAGGGTTAGGGTTAGGGTTAGGGCTAGGCGATAGGGATAGGGTTAGGGTTAGGGTTGGGGTAGTGTTTCGGCTTGGGTTCGGGTTAGTGTTAGGGTTAGGATTAGGGTTAGATTTCGTGTTAGAATTAGGGTTTTGGCTTCGGTTAGGGTTAGGGTTAGGGTTAGGGTTAATTTTAGTGCTTGGGTTAGGGTTAGGGTTAGGGTTAGGGATTGGGTGTAGGTTAGGTTTAGGGTTTGGGTTAGGCTTAGGGTTAGTGTTTGGGTTTGGGTTATGTTTAGGTTTAGGGTTAGGGTTAGGGTTAGGGTTTGGGTTTGGGTTAGAGTAAGGTATCGGGTTAGGGTTTGGGTTACGATTAAGGTTAGGGTTAGGGTTTGGGTTAGGGTTTGGGTTAGCGTTAAGGTTAGTGTTAGGGTCAGGGGTTAGGGTTAGGGTTAGGCTTAGGGTTAGGGTTAGGTTTAGTGTTACGGTTAGGATTTGGGGTAGGGTTAGATTTAGTGGTAGGGTTAGGGTTAGGGTTTGTGTTAGGGTTAGGGTTAGGGTTAGGGTTAGTGTTAGGGTTAGGTTTTGGGTTAGGGTTAGGGTTTGGTTTAGGGTTAGTGTTTGGGCTTGGGTTAGGGTTAGTTTTAGTTTTAGGTTTAGAGTTAAGATTAGTGTTTGGCTTAGGGTTATGATTAGGGTTAGGGGTAGGCGATAGGGATAGGTTTAGAGTTAGTGTTGGTGTTAGTGTTTGGGCTAGGGTTAGGATTAGGGTTAGGTTTAGTATTAGGATTAGGGTTTGGGTTTTCGGTTAGGTTAGGGTTAGGGTTAGGGTTTGTGTTAGTTTTAGGGTTAGGGTTAGGGTTAGGGTTTAGGTTAGGGTTAGGGTTCGGGTTCGGGTTAGGATTTAGGTTTGGATTTGGGTTAGGTTTAGGGTTAATTTTCGGGCTTGGGTTAGGTTTAAGGTTAGAGTTAGGGCTTGGGTTTTGGTTAGGTTGAGGGTTTGGGTTAGGTTTAGGGTTAGAGTTAGGGCTTGGGTTTAGGTTAGGTTGAGGGTTTGGGTTAGCCTAGCGTTAATGTTCGGGTTAGGTTTAGGGTTAGGTGTTATGGTTAGGGTTAGGGTTAGGGTTTGGGTTAGGGTTAGTGTTTGGGCTTGGGTTATGGTTATGGTTAGGGTTAGGATTAGGGTTAGGTTTAGGGTTAGGTTTTTGGTTAGGGTTAGTGTTAGGGTTTGCGTTTGAGTTAGGGATAGGTTTAGGGTTAGGGTTAGGGGTAGGCTATAGGGATAGGGTTAGGGTTAGTGTTTGGGTTAGGGTTAGGGTTAGGTTTAGGGTTAGGGATAGGGTTTGGTTTGGTTTAGGGTTAGTGCTAGGCTTAGGGGAAGGGTTAGGGTTAGGGGTTGTTTAGGGTTAGGGTTTGGGTTAGGATTAAGTTTAGGGTTAAGGTTTAGGTTTGGGTTAAAGTTAGGTTTAGAGTTGGGGTTTGGTTTAGGGTTAGGTTTAGGGTTAGGGTTGGGGTTAGGGTTAGGGTTAGGGTGAGGTTTAAGATTAGGGTTAGGTTTAGGTTTAGGTTTTGGATTAGGGTTAGGGTTAGGGTTAGTGTTAGGGTTTGATTTGGGTTAGGGTTAATGTTAATGATAGCATAAGGGTTAGGTTTGGGGTTAGGGTTTGGTTTATGGTTACTGTTAGAGGTTGGTTTAGGGTTAGGGTTGGGTTAGGGTTAGGGTTAGGGATTGGTTTGGGGTAGGGTTAGTGTTAGGGTTAGGGATAGAGTTTCGGTTAGGGTTAGGGTTAGGGTTAGGGTTAGGGTTTAGGTTTGGGTTAGGTTTAAGGTTAGGGTTAGAGTTTGGGTTAGGGGTTGGGTTAGGGTTAAGGTTAGGGTTAGGTTTAGGGGTTAGGGTTAGGGTTAGGGTTAGGGTTTGGGTTACGGTTTGGGTTAGGGTTAGGGTTAGTGTTACGGTTAGGGTTTAGGGTAGGGTTAGGTTTAGGGTTAGGTTTAGGGTTAGGGTTTGTATTAGGGTTACGGTTAGGTTTATGGTTAGGGTTAGGCTTTGCGTTAGGGTCATGGTTAGGTTTAGGGTTAGTGTTTGGGCTTGGGTTAGGGTTAGGTTTAGGGTTAGGTTTAGAGTTAGGGTTAGGGTTTGGCTTAGGGTTAGGGTTAGGGATAGGGCTAAGCGATAGGGATAGGGTTAGGGTTAGGGTTAGGTTTAGGGTTTGGGCTGGGGTTAGGGTTAGTGTTAGGGTTAGTATTAGGGTTAGGTTTAGTGTTAGGATTAGGATTTGGGTTTTGGTTAGGGTTAGGGTTAGGGTTAGGGTTTAGGTTAGTGTTAGGGTTTGGGATACGTTTAGGGGTAGGGTAAGGGTTAGGGTTAGGTTTTGTGTTAGGGTTAGGTTTAGGGTTAGGGTTAGTGTTAGGATTAGGGATTGTGTTAGGTTTAGGGATAGGGTTACGGTTAGGGTTTCGGTTTGGGTTTGGGTTAGGGTTAGGGTTAGTGTTTGTTTTAGGGTTAGGGTTAGGGTTAGGCTTAGGGTAAGTGTTAGGGTTAGGGTTTGGATTAGTGTTAGGGTTAGCTTTAGGCTTAGGGTTAGGGTTTGGTTTGGTTTACGGTTAGTGTTAGGATTAGAGTAAGGGTTAGGGTTAGGGTTATGGTTAGTTTTAGTGCTTGGGTTAGGGTTAGGGTTAGGTTTAGGGATTGGGTTTAGGTTAGGTTTAGGGTTTGGGTTAGGCTTAGGGTTAAAGTTTTTGTTTGGGTTAGGTTTAGGTATAGGGTTAGGGTTAGGGTTTGGGTTTGGGTTAGAGTAAGGTATCTGGTTAGGGTTTGGGTTAGGTTTAAGGTTAGGGTTACGGTTTGGGTTAGGGTTTGGGTTAGGGTTAAGGTTAGTGTTGGTTAGGGCTTAGGGTTAGGGTTAGGGTTAGAGATAGGGTTAGTGTTACGGTTAGGGTTTAGGGTAGGTTTAGGTTAGGGTTAGGGTGAGGGTTAGGTTTAGGGTTAGGGTTAGGGTTAGGGTTAGGGTTAGTTATAGGGCTTGGGTTAGTGTTAGGGTTAGGGTTAGGGCTTGGGTTTAGGTTAGGTTTAGGGTTTGGTTTAGGCTTAGGGTTAGGGTTTGGGTTTGGGTTAGGTTTAGGGTTAGGGTAAGGGTAAGGGTTTGGTTTTGGGTTAGAGTAAGGTATAGGGTTAGGGTTTGGGTTAAGTTTAGTGTTAGGGTTAGGGTTTGGGTTAGGGTTTGGGTTAGGGATAAGGTTAGGGTCAGGGTTAGGGGTTAGGGTAAGGGTTAGGGTTTGGGTTAGGTTTAGGGTTAGTGTTAGGGTTAGGGTTTGGGTTAGGCTTATGTTTAGTGTTAGGTTTAGGGATAGTGTTTGGGCTTGCGTTAGGGTTAGGTTTAGGGTTAGGGTTAGAGTTAGGGTTAGGGTTTGGCTTAGGGTTAGGGTTAGGGTTAGGGCTAGGCGATAGGGATAGGGTTAGGGTTAGGGTTGGGGTTAGTGTTTCGGCTTGGGATAGGGTTAGTGTTAGGGTTAGGATTAGGGTTAGATTTCATGTTAGAATTAGGGCTTTGGCTTCGGTTAGGGTTAGGGTTAGGGTTAGGGTTAGTTTTAGTGCTTGGGTTAGGGTTAGGGTTAGGGTTAGGGATTGGGTGTAGGTTAGGTTTAGGGTTTGGGTTAGGCTTAGGGTTAGTGTTTGGGTTTGGGTTATGTTTAGGTTTAGGGTTAGGGTTAGGGTTTGGGTTTGGGTTTGGGTTAGAGTAAGGTATCGGGTTAGGGTTTGGGTTACGATTAAGGTTAGGGTTAGGGTTTGGGTTAGGGTTTGGGTTAGGGTTAAGGTTAGTGTTAGGGTCAGGGGTTAGGGTTAGTGTTAGGCTTAGGGTTAGGGTTAGGTTTAGTGGTACGGTTAGGATTTGCGGTAGGGTTAGATTTAGTGGTAGGGTTAGGGTTAGGGTTTGTGTTAGGGTTAGGGTTAGGGTTAGTGTTAGGGTTAGGTTTTGAGTTAGGGTTAGGGTTTGATTTAGGGTTAGTGTTTGGGCTTGGGTTAGGGTTAGGTTTTGTTTTAGGTTTAGAGTTAAGATTAGTGTTTGGCTTAGGGTTATGATTAGGGTTAGGGGTAGGCGATAGGGATAGGTTTAGAGCTAGTGTTGGTGTTAGTGTTTGGGCTAGGGTTAGGGTTAGGGTTAGGGTTAGGTTTAGTATTAGGATTAGGGTTTGGGTTTCGGTTAGGGTTAGGGTTAGGGTTAGGGTTTGTGTTAGTTTTAGGGTTAGGGTTAGGGTTAGGGTTTAGGTTAGGGTTAGGGTTCGGGTTCGGGTTAGGATTTAGGTTTGGATTTGGGTTAGGTTTAGGGTTAATTTTCGGGCTTGGGTTAGGTTTAGGGTTAGAGTTAGGGCTTGGGTTTTGGTTAGGTTGAGGGTTTGGGTTAGGTTTAGGGTTAGAGTTAGGGCTTGGGTTTAGGTTAGGTTGAGGGTTTGGGTTAGCCTAGCGTTAGGGTTCGGGTTAGGTTTAGGGTTAGGTGTTACGGTTAGGGTTAGGGTTAGGGTTTGGGTTAGGGTTAGTGTTTGGGCTTGGGTTATGGTTATGGTTAGGGTTAGGATTAGGGTTAGGTTTAGGGTTAGGTTTTTGATAAGGGTTATGGTTAGGGTTTGCGTTTGAGTTAGGGATAGGCTTAGGGTTAGGGTTAGGGGGAGGCGATAGGGATACGGTTAGGGTTAGTGTTTGGGTTAGGGTTAGGGTTAGGTTTAGGGTTAGGGATAGGGTTTGGTTTGGTTTAGGGTTAGTGCTAGGCTTAGGGGAAGGGTTAGGGTTAGGGGTTGTTTAGGGTTAGGGTTTGGGTTAGGATTAAGTTTAGAGTTAAGGTTTAGGTTTGGGTTAAAGTTAGGTTTAGAGTTGGGGTTTGGTTTAGGGTTAGGTTTAGGGTTAGGGTTGGGGTTAGGGTTAGGGTCATGGTGAGGTTTAAGATTAGTGTTAGGTTTAGGTTTAGGTTTTGGATTAGGGTTAGGGTTAGGGTTAGGGTTTGATTTGGGTTAGGGTTAATGTTAATGATAGCATAAGGGTTAGCTTTGGGGTTAGGGTTTGGTTTATGGTTACTGTTAGAGGTTGGTTTAGCGTTAGGGTAGGGTTAGGGTTAGGGGTAGGGATTGGTTTGGGGTAGGGTTAGTGTTAGGGTTAGGGATAGAGTTTCGGTTAGGGTTAGGGTTAGGGTTAGGGTTAGGGTTTAGGTTTGGGTTAGGTTTAAAGTTAGGGTTAGGGTTAGGGTTAGGGTTTGGGTAACGGTTTGGGTTAGGGTTAGGTTTAGGGTTAGGGTTAAGGTTAGTTTTAGGGCTTGGGTTTGGGTAGGCTTAGGGTTAGGGTTTGTGTTTGGGTTAGGTTTAGGTTTCGGGTTAGAGTTAGGGTTAGGGTTTTTGTTTGGGTTAGAGTAAGGTATAGGGTTTACTGTTTGGGTTAGGTTTAGTGTTACGGTTAGGGTTTGGGTTAGGGTTAAGGTTAGGGTTAGTGTTAGGTGTTAGGGTTAGGATTAGGGTTAGGGTTTGGGTTAGGGTTCGGGTTAGGGTTAGGGTTTGGGTTAGGGTTAGGGTTAGGGTTAGGGTTTGGGTTTGGGTTAGAGGAAGGTATATGGTTAGGGTTTGGGTTAGGTTTAGTGTTAGGGTTAGGGTTTGGGTTAGGGTTTGGGTTAGGTTTAGTATTAGGATTAGGGTTTGGGTTTCGGTTAGGGTTAGGGTTAAGGTTAGGGTTTGCGTTAGTTTTAGGGTTAGGGATAGGGTTTAGGTAAGGGGTAGGGTTAGGGTTTGGGTTAGGATTTAGGTTTGGATTTGGGTTAGGTTTAGGGTTAATTTTAGGGCTTGGGTTAGGTTTAGGTTTAGAGTTAGGGCTTGGGTTTAGGTTAGGTTGAGGGTTCGGGTTAGGTTTAGGTTTAGGTGTTAGGGTTAGGGTTAGGGTTAGTGTTTGGGTTAGGGTTAGGGTTAGGGTTAGGATTAGGGTTTGGGTCAGGGTTAGGGTTAGGGTTAGTATTAGAGTTACGGTGAGGATTTGGGGTAGGGTTAGGTTTAGGGGTACGGTTAGGGTTAGGGTTTGTGTTAGGGTTACGGTTAGGGTTGGAGTTAGGTTTAGGGTTTGGGTTAGGGTTAGGGTTAGGGTTTGGGTTAGGGTTAGGGTTAGGGTTAGGGTTAGGGTTAGGGTTAGGTTTAGGGTTAGTGTTAGGGTTAGGGTTAGGGTTAAGTTTAGGGTTAGGGTTAGTTAGGGTTATGGTGAGGGTTAGGTTAAGGGTTAGGGTTAGGGTTAGGGGTAGGGTTAGTTATAGGGCTTGGGTTAGTGTTAGGTTTAGGGTTAGGGCTTGGGTTTAGGTTAGGTTTAGGGTTTGGGTTAGGCTTAGGGTTAGGGTTTGGGTTTGGGTTAGGTTTCGGGTTAGGGTTAGGGTTAGGGTTTGGGTTCGGTTTAGAGTAAGGTATAGGGTTAGGGTTTGGGTTAAGTTTAGTGTTAGGGTTCGGGTTTGGGTTAGGGTTAGGGTTAGGGTTAAGTTTAGGGTTAGGGTTAGGGGTTAGGGTAAGGGTTAGGGTTTGGGTTAGGGTTAGGTTTAGGGTTAGGGTTTGGGTTAGGCTTATGGTTAGTGTTAGGTTTAGGGTTAGTGTTTGGGCTTGTGTTAGGGTTAGGTTTAGGGTTAGGTTTCGAGTTAGGGTTAGGGTTTGACTTAGGGTTAGGGTTAGGGTTAGGGCTAGGCAATAGGGATAGGGTTAGGGTTAGGGTTGGGGTTCGTGTTTCGGCTTGGGTTAGGGTTAGTGTTAGGGTTAGGATTAGGGTTAGATTTAGTGTTAGGATTAGGGTTTGGGCTTCGGTTAGGGTTAGGGTTAGGGTTAGGGTTAGGGTTAGTTTTAGGGCTTGGGTTAGGGTGAGGGTTAGAGTTAGGGCTTGGGTTTAGGTTAGGTTTAGGTTTTGGTTTAGGCTTAGGGTTAGGGTTCAGGTTAGGGTTAGAGTTAGGGTTAGGGTTAGGTTTTGGGTTAGGGTTTGGGTTAGGGTGAAGGTTAGGGTTAAGGTTAGGGGTTAGGGTTAGGTTTAGGGTTAGGATTAGTGTTTGGGTTTGGGTTAGGGTTAGGTTTAGGGATAGGGGTAGGTTTTGATTTGGCTTAGGGTTAGGGTTAGGGTTAGTGTTAGGGTTAGTGTTAGGATTAGGGTTTGGGTTAGGGTTAGGGTTAGCGTTAGGGTTTGGGTTAGGGTTAGGTTTAGGGTTAGGGTTTGGGTTAGGGTTAGGATTGAAGTTTGGGTTTGGGTTAGGGTTAGTGTTAGGGTTAGGTTTCGGGTGTGGGTTTGGTTTACGATTAGGCTTAGGGTTAAGGTTTAGTTTGTTTTAGGGTTAGTGTTAGAGTTATGGGAATTAGGGTTAGGGTTAGGGTTAGGGATAGGGTTAGGGGTGGTTTAGGGCTAAGGTTAGGGTTAAGGTTTAGGTTTGGGTTAGAGTTAGGTTTAGAGTTGGGGTTTGGTTTAGGGTTAGATTAAGGTTTAGGGTTGGGGTTAGGTTTAGGGTTAGGGTTAGGGTTAGGGTTATGATTAGGGTTAGGTTTAGGTTTAGGTTTTGGGTTAGGGTTAGGGTTAGGGTTAGGGTTTGGTTTGGGTTAGGGTTAATGTTACGTAAAGGGTAGGGGTTAGGTTTGGGGTTAGGGTTAGTTTTAGGGTTACTGTTTGAGGTTGGTTTAGGATTAGGGTTAGGGTTAGGGTTATGGTTAGGGATTGGTTTGGGGTAGGGTTAGTGTGAGGGTTAGGGATAGAGTTTAGATTAGGGTTAGGGTTAGGGTTATGGTTAGGGTTTGGGTTAGTGTTAGGGTTAGGGATAGGGTTTAGGTTAGGGTTAGGGTTAGGGTTTAGGTTTGGGTTAGGGTTAGGGTTAGGGTTAGTTTTAGGGCTTGGGTTAGGGTTAGTGTTAGGGTTAGCAATCGGTTAGGTTTAGTGTTAGGATTAGGGTTTGGTTTTCGGTTAGGGTTAGGGTTAGGGTTAGGGGTTAGGGCTAGTATTAGTGTTGGGGCTTGGGTTAGGGTTAGGTGTAGGGATAGGGGTAGGTTGTGGTTTGGCTTAGGGTTATGGTTAGGTTTAGGGCTAGGGGTAGGGTTAGTGTTAGGATTAGGGTTAGGGCTCGGCAATAGGGATAGGGTTAGGGTTAGGGTTGGGGTTAGTGTTTGGGCTTGGGTTAGGGTTAGTGTTAGGGTTAGGAATCGGTTAGGTTTAGTGTTAGGATTAGGGTTTGGGTTTCGGTTAGGGTTAGGGTTAGGGTTTGGGTTAGGATTTAGTTTTGGATTAGCGTTAGGGTTAGGGTTAGTTTTAGGGCTTGGGTTAGGGTTAGGTTTAGAGTTAGGGCTTGGCTTTAGGTTAGGTTTAGGGTTTGGGTTAGGCTTAGGGTTAGGGTTCGGGTTAGGGTTAGGTTTAGGGTTAGGGTTAGTGTTAGGATTAGGATTTGGGTTAGGGTTAGGGTTAGGGTTAGGGTTATGGTTATGTTTAGGGTGTGGGTTTGGTTTAGGATTAGGCTTAGGGTTAGGGTTAGGGTAAGTGTTAGGATTAGGGTTTGGGTTAGTGTTAGGGTTTGGGATAGGATTAGGGGTAGGGTAAGGGTTAGGGTTAGGGTTTGTGTGAGGGTTAGGGTTCGGGTTAAGGTTATTGTTAGGATTAGAGTTTGTGTTAGGTTTAGGGTTAGGGTTAGGCTTAGGTTTTCGGTTTGGGTTAGGGTTAGGGTTAGGGTTAGTGTTTGGTTTAGGGTTACGGTTAGGGTTTGCTTTGGTTTAGGGTTAGTGTTAGGGTAAGTATAAGGGTTAGCGTTAGGGTTAGGTTTAGGGTTACGTTTAGGGTTAGGGTTAGGGTTAGGGTTAGGGTTAGGGTTAGTTAGGGTTAGGGTTAGCGTTAGGTTTAGGGTTAGGGTTAGGGTTATGTTTAGGGTTAGGGTTAGTTATAGGGATTGGGTTAGGGTTAGGGTTAGGGTTAGGGCTTGGGTTTAGGTTAGGTTTAGGTTTTGGGTTAGGCTTAGGGTTAGGGTTTGGGTTTGGGTTAGGTTTAGGATTAGGGTTAGGGTTAGGTTTAGGGTTAGGGTTAGTTATAGGGCTTGGGTTAGGGTTAGGGTTAGGGCTTGGGTTTAGGTTAGGTTTAGGGTTTGGGTTAGGCTTAGGGTTAGTGTTTGGGTTTGGGTTAGGGTTAGGGTTAGGGTTAGGGTTAGTTAGGGTTAGGGTTAGCGTTAGGTTTAGGGTTAGGGTTAGGGTTATGTTTAGGGTTAGGGTTAGTTATGGGGATTGGGTTAGGGTTAGGGTTAGGGTTAGGGCTTGGGTTTAGGTTAGGTTTAGGTTTTGGGTTAGGCTTAGGGTTAGGGTTTGGGTTTGGGTTAGGTTTAGGATTAGCGTTAGGGTTAGGTTTAGGGTTAGGGTTAGTTATAGGGCTTGGGTTAGTGTTAGGGTTAGGGTTAGGGCTTGGGTTTAGGTTAGGTTTAGGGTTTGGGTTAGGCTTAGTGTTAGGGTTTGGGTTTGGGTTAGGTTTAGGGTTAGGGTTAGGGTTAGGGTCAGGGTTAGGTTTAGGGTTAGTGTTTGGGCTTGGGTTAGGGTTAGGTTTAGGGTTAGGGTTAGAGTTAGGGTTAGGGTTTGGCTTAGGGTTAGGGTTAGGGTTAGGGCTAGGCGATAGGGATAGGGTTAGTGTTAGGGTTGGGATTAGTGTTTCGGCTTGGGCTCAGGTTAGTGTTAGGGTTAGGATTAGGGTTAGGTTTAGTGTTAGGATCAGTGTTTGGGCTTCGGTTAGGGTTAGGGTTAGGGTTAGGGTTTGGGTTAGTGTTATGGTTAGGGATAGGGTTTAGGTTAGGGTTAGGGTTAGGGTTTGGGTTAGGGTTAGGGTTACGGTTAGGGTTAGTTTTAGGGCTTGGGTTAGGGTGAGGGTTAGAGTTAGGGCTTGGGTTTAGGTTAAGTTTAGGTTTTGGGTTAGGCTTAGGGTTAGGGTTAGGGTTAGGTTTTGGGTTGGGGTTTGGGTTAGGGTTAAGTTTAGGGTTAGGGTTAGGGGTTAGGGTTAGGTTTAGGGTTAGGATTAGTGTTTGGGCTTGGGTTAGGGTTAGGTTTAGGGATAGGGGTAGGTTTTGGTTTACCTTAGGGTTAGGGTTAGGGTTAGTGTTAGGATTAGGGTTTGGGTTAGGGTAAGGGTTAGCATTAGGATTTGGGTTAGGGTTAGGGTTAGGGTTAGGGTTTGGGTTAGGGTTAGGATTGAAGTTTGGGTTTGGGTTAGGGTTAGGGTTAGGGTTAGGTTTCGGGTGTGGGTTTGGTTTACGATTAGGCTTAGGGTTAATGTTTGTTTTGTTTTAGGGTTAGTGTTAGGGTTAGGGGAATTAGGGTTAGGGTTAGTGTTAGGGATAGGGTTAGGGGTGGTTTAGGGCTAAAGTTAGGGTTAGGATTAAGGTTAGGGTTAAGGTTTAGGTTTGGGTTAGAGTTAGGTTTAGATTTGGGGTTTGGTTTAGGGTTAGATTAAGGGTTAGGGTTGGGGTTAGGTTTAGGGTTAGGGTTAGGGTTAGGGTTAGGTTTAGGATTAGGGTTAATGATACGGAAAGGGTAAGGTTTAGGTTTGGGGTTAGTGTTAGGTTTAGGGTTACTGTTTGAGGTTGGTTTCGGGTTAGGGTTAGGGTTAGGGTTAGGGTTAGGGATTGGTTTGGGGTAGGGTTTTTGTTAGGGTTAGGGATAGAGTTTAGGTTAGGGTTAGGTTTAGGTTTAGGGTTAGGGTTTAGGTTTGTTTTAGGGTTAGTGTTAGGGTTAGGGTTAGAGTTTGGGTTAGGATTTAGGTTTGGGTTAGGGTTAGGGTTAGGGTTAGTTTTAGGGCTTGGGTTAGGGTTAGGGTTAGGGTTAGGGCTTGGGTTTATGTTACGTTTAACGTTTGGGTTAGGCTTAGGTTTAGGGCTTGTGTTTGGGTTAGGGTTAGCTTTAGGGTTAGGGTTAGGGTTAGGGTTAGTTTTAGTGCTTGGGTTAGGGTTAGGGTTAGGGTTAGAGATTGGGTGTAGGTTATGTTTAGGGTTTGGGTTAGGCTTAGGGTGAGTGTTTGGGTTTGGGTTATGTTTAGGTTTAGGGTTAGGCTTAGGGTTATGGTTAGGGTTTGGGTTTGGGTTAGAGTAAGGTATCGGGTTAGGGTTTGGGTTAGGTTTAAGGTTAGGGTTAGGGTTTGGGTTAGGGTTTGGGTTAGGGTTAAGGTTAGTGTTAGGTTTAGGGGTTAGGGTTAGGGTTAGGCTTAGGGTTAGGGTTACGTTTAGTGTTACGGTTAGGATTTGGGGTAGGGTTAGATTTAGGGGTAGGTTTAGGGTTAGGGTTTGTGTTAGGGTTAGGGTTAGGGTTAGTGTTAGGGTTAGGTTTTGGGTTAGGGTTAGGGTTTGGTTTAGGGTTAGTGTTTGGGCTTGGGTTAGGGTTAGGTTTATTTTTAGGTTTAGAGTTAAGATTAGGGTTTGGCTTAGGGTTAGGGTTAGGGTTAGGGCTAGGCGATAGGGATAGGGTTAGAGTTAGGGTTGGGGTTAGTGTTTGGGCTAGGGTTAGGGTTAGGGTTAGGGTTAGGGTTAGGGTTAGGTTTAGTATTAGGATTAGGGTTTGGGTTTCGGTTAGGGTTAGGGTTAGGGTTAGGGTTTGCGTTAGTTTTAGGGTTAGGGATAGTGTTTAGGTTAGGGTTAGGGCTAGGGTTTGGGTTAGGATTTAGGTTTGGATTTGAGTTAGGTTTAGGGGTAATTTTAGGGTTTGGTTTAGGTTTAGGGTTAGAGTTAGGGCTTGGGTTTAGGTTAGCTTGAGGGTTTGGGTTAGGCTTAGCGTTAGGGTTCGGGATAGGATTAGGGTTAGGGGTTAGGGTTAGTATTAGTGTTTGGGCTTGGGTTAGGGTTAGGTTTAGGGATAGGGGTAGGTTGTGGTTTGGCTTAGGGTTATGGTTAGGTTTACGTTTTGAGTTAGGGTTTGTGTTAGGATTAGGGTTAGGGCTAGGCGATAGGGATAGGGTTAGGGTTAGGGTTGGGGTTAGGTTTAAGGTTTGGGTTAGGGTTTGGGTTAGGGTTTGGGTTAGGGTTAAGGTTAGTGTTAGGGTTAGGGTTTAGGGTTAGGGTTAGGCTTAGGGTTAGGGTTAGGTTTAGTGTTACGGTTAGGATTTGGGGTAGGGTTAGGTTTAGGGGTAGGGTTAGGGTTAGGTTTTGTGTTAGAGTTAGGGTTAGGGTTAGTGTTAGGGTTAGGTTTTGGGTTAGGGTTAGGGTTAGGTTTAGGGTCAGTGTTTGGGCTTGGGTTAGGGTTAGGTTTAGTTTTAGGTTTAGAGTTAAGGTTAGGGTTTGGCTTAGGGTTAGGGTTAAGGTTAGGGCTAGACGATAGGGATAGGGTTAGAGTTAGGGTTGGGGTTAGTGTTTGGGCTAGGGTTAGGGTTAGGGTTAGGGTTAGGTTTAGGGTTAGGTTTAGTGTTAGGATTAGGGTTAGGGTTTCGGTTAGGGTTAGGGTTAGTGTTAGGGTTTGCGTTAGTTTTAGGGTTAGGGATAGTGTTTAGGTTAGGTTTAGGGTTATGGTTTGGCTTAGGATTTAGGTTTGGATTTGGGTTAGGTTTAGGGTTAATTTTAGGGCTTGGGTTACGTTTAGGGTTAGAGTTAGGGCTTGGGTTTAGGTTAGGTTGAGGGTTTGGGTTAGGCTTAGGGTTAGGGTTCGGGTTAGGGTTAGGGTTAGGGGTTAGGATTAGTATTAGTGTTTGGGCTTGGGTTAGAATTAGGTTTAGGGATAGGGGTAGGTTGTGGTTTGGTTTAGGGTTAGGGTTAGGGTTAGGGGTAGGGTTAGTGTTAGGATTAGGGTTTGGGTTAGGGTTAGGGTTAGCATTAGGATTTGGGTTAGGGTTAGGGTTAGGGTTAGGGTTTGGGTTAGGGTTAGGATTGAAGTTTGGGTTTGGGTTAGGGTTAGGGTTAGGGTTAGGTGTCGGGTGTGGGTTTGGTTTACGATTAGGCTTAGGGTTAATTTTGGTTTGTTTTAGGGTTAGTGGTAGGGTTAGGGGAATTAGGGTTAGGGTTAGGGTTAGGGATAGGGTTAGGGGTGGTTTAGGGCTAAAGTTAGGGTTAGGATTAAGGTTAGGGTTAAGGTTTAGGTTTGGGTTAGAGTTAGGTTTAGATTTGGGGTTTGGTTTAGGGTTAGATTAAGGGTTAGGGTTGGGGTTAGGTTTAGGGTTAGGGTTAGGGTTAGGGTTAGGTTTAGGATTAGGGTTAGGTTTAGGTTTAGGTTTTGGGTTAGGGTTAGGGTTAGGGTTAGGGTTAGGGTTAGGGTTAGGGTTAGGGTTTAGGTTTGTTTTAGGGTTAGTGTTAGGGTTAGGGTTAGAGTTTGGGTTAGGATTTAGGTTTGGGTTAGGGTTAGGGTTAGGGTTAGTTTTAGGGCTTGGGTTAGGGTTAGGGTTAGGGTTAGGGCTTGGGTTTAGGTTAGGTTTAAGGTTTGGGTTAGGCTTAGGTTTAGGGCTTGTGTTTGGGTTAGGGTTAGCTTTAGGGTTAGGGTTAGGGTTAGGGTTAGAGATTGGGTGTAGGTTATGTTTAGGGTTTGGGTTAGGCTTAGGGTGAGTGTTTGGGTTTGGGTTATGTTTAGGTTTAGGGTTAGGGTTAGGGTTATGGTTAGGGTTTGGCTTTGGGTTAGAGTAAGGTATCGGGTTAGGGTTTGGGTTAGGTTTAAGGTTAGGGTTAGGGTTAGGGTTAGGGTTTGGGTTAGGGTTAAGTTAGTGTTAGGGTTAGGGGTTAGGGTTAGGGTTACGCTTAGGGTTAGGGTTACGTTTAGTGTTACGGTTAGGATTTGGGGTAGGGTTAGATTTAGGGGTAGGTTTAGGGTTAGGGTTTGTGTTAGGGTTAGGGTTAGGGTTAGTGTTAGGGTTAGGTTTTGGGTTAGGGTTAGGGTTTGGTTTAGGGTTAGTGTTTGGGCTTGGGTTAGGGTTAGGTTTATTTTTAGGTTTAGAGTTAAGATTAGGGTTTGGCTTAGGGTTAGGGTTAGGGTTAGGGCTAGGCGATAGGGATAGGGTTAGAGTTAGGGTTGGGGTTAGTGTTTGGGCTAGGGTTAGGGTTAGGGTTAGGTTTAGTATTAGGATTAGGGTTTGGGTTTTGGTTAGGGTTAGGGTTAGGGTTAGGGTTTGCGTTAGTTTTAGGGTTAGGGATAGGGTTTAGGTTAGGGTTAGGGCTAGGGTTTGGGTTATGATTTAGGTTTGGATTTGGGTTAGGTTTAGGGATAATTTTAGGGCTTGGGTTAGGTTTAGAGTTAGAGTTAGGGCTTGGGTTTAGGTTAGGTTGAGGGTTTGGGTTAGGCTTAGCGTTAGGGTTCGGGTTAGGGTTAGGGTTAGGGTTAGGGTTAGGGGTTAGGGTTAGTATTAGTGTTTGGGCTTGGGTTAGGGTTAGGTTTAGGGATAGGGGTAGGTTGTGGTTTGGCTTAGGGTTATGGTTAGGTTTAGGTTTCGGGTTAGGGTTTGTGTTAGGATTAGGGTTAGGGCTAGGCGATAGGGATAGGGTTAGGGTTAGGGTTAGGGTTAGGGTTAGGGTTAGGGTTAGGGTTAGGGTTAGGGCTAGGCAATAGGGATAGGGTTAGGGTTAGGGTTGGGGTTAGTGTTTCGGCTTGGGTTAGGGTTAGTGTTAGGGTTAGGATTAGGGTTAGGTTTAGTGTTTGGATCAGGGTTTGGGCTTCGGTTAGGTTTAGGGTTAGGGTTAGGGTTAGGGTTTGGGTTAGTGTTAGCGTTAGGGATAGGGTTTAGGTTAGGGTTAGGGTTAGGGTTTGGGTTAGGGTTTAGGTTTGGGTTAGGGTTAGGGTTAGGGTTAGTTTTAGGGCTTGGGTTAGGGTGAGGGTTAGAGTTAGGGCTTGGGTTTAGGTTAAGTTTAGGTTTTGGATTAGATTTAGGCTTAAGGTTCGGGTTAGGGTTACGGTTAGGGTTAGGTTTTGGGTTAGGGTTTGGGTTAGGGTTAAGGTTAGGGTTAGGGTTAGGGGTTAGGGTTAGGTTTAGGGTTAGGTTTAGGGTTAGGATTAGTGTTTGGGATTGGGTTAGGGTTAGGTTTAGGGATAGGGGTAGGTTTTGGTTTGGCTTAGGGTTAGGGTTAGGGTTAGGGTTAGTGTTAGGATTAGTGTTTGGGTTAGGGTTAGGGTTAGCGTTAGGGTTTGGGTTAGGGTTAGGGTTAGGGTTAGGGTTTGGGTTAGGGTTAGGATTGAAGTTTGGGTTTGGGTTAGGGTTAGGGTTAGGGTTAGGTTTCGGGTGTGGGTTTGGTTTACGATTAGGCTTAGGGTTAAGGTTTGGTTTGTTTTAGGGTTAGTGTTAGGGTTAGGGCAGTTAGGGTTAGGGTTAGGGTTAGGGATAGGGTTAGGGGTGGGTTAGGGCTAAGGTTAGGGTTAGGATTAAGGTTAGGGTTAAGGTTTACGTTTGGGTTAGAGTTAGGTTTAGAGTTGGGGTTTGGTTTAGGGTTAGGTTAAGGCTTAGGGTTGGGGTTAGGTTTAGGGTTAGGGTTAGGGTTAGGGTTAGGGTTAGGCAATAGGGATAGGGTTAGGGTTAGGGTTAGGTTTAGGTTTAGGTTTTGGGTTAGGGTTAGGGTTAGGGTTTGGTTTGGGTTACGGTTAATGTTACGGAAAGGGTAAGGGTTAGGTTTGGGGTTAGTGTTAGGTTTAGGGTTACTGTTTGTGGTTCGTTTAGGGTTAGGGTTAGGGTTAGGGTTAGGGATTGGTTTGGGGTGGGGTTTGTGTTAGGGTTAGGGATAGAGTTTGGGTTAGGGTTTAGGTTTGGGTTAGGGTTAGGGTTAGGGTTAGTTTTAGGGCTTGGGTTAGGGTTAGGCTTAGGTTTAGGGCTTGTGTTTGGGTTAGGGTTAGCTTTAGGATTAGGGTTAGGTTTAGGGTTAGGGTTAGTTTTAGTTCTTGGGTTAGGGTTAGGGTTAGGGTTTGGTTTAGGGTTAGTGTTTGGGCTTGGGTTCGGGTTAGGTTTAGTTTTAGGTTTAAAGTTAAGATTAGGGTTTGGCTTAGGGTTAGGGTTAGGGTTAGGCCTAGGCGATAGGGATAGGGTTAGAGTTAGGGTTCGGGTTAGTGTTTGGGCTAGGGTTAGGGATAGGGTTAGGGTTAGGGTTAGGGTTAGGTTTAGTATTAGGATTAGGGTTTGGGTTTTGGTTAGGGTTAGGGTTATGGTTAGGGTTTGCATTAGTTTTAGGTTTAGGGATAGGGTTTAGGTTAGGGTTAGGGCTAGGGTTTGGGTTAGGATTTAGGTTTGGATTTGGGTTAGGTTTAGGGTTAATTTTAGGGCTTGGGTTAGGTTTAGGGTTAGAGTTAGGGCTTGGGTTTAGGTTAGGTTGAGGGTTTGGGTTAGGCTTAGCGTTAGGGTTCGGGTTAGGGTTAGGGTTAGGGTTAGGGTTAGGGGTTAGGCTTAGTATTAGTGTTTGGGTTTGGGTTAGGGTTAGATTTAGGGATAGGGGTAGGTTGTGGTTTGGCTTAAGGTTATGGTTAGGTTTAGGTTTCGGGTTAGGGTTTGTGTTAGGATTAGGGTTAGGGCTAGGCGATAGGGATAGGGTTAGGTTTAGGGTTGGGGTTAGGTTTAAGGTTAGGGTTAGGGTTTGGGTTAGGTTTGGGTTAGGGTTAAGGTTAGTGTTAGGGTTAGAGTTAGGGTTAGGGTTAGGCAATAGGGATAGGGTTAGGGTTATGGATGGGGTTAGTGTTTGGGCTTGGGTTAGGGTTAGTGTTGGGATTAGGATTAGGGTTAGGTTTAGTGTTAGGATTAGGGTTTGTGTTTCGGTTAGGGTTAGGGTTTTGGTTACGGTTTGCGTTAGTGTTAGGGTTAGGGATAGGGTTTAGGTTAGGATTAGGGTTAGGGTTGGGGTTAGGGTTATGGTTAGGGTTAGGGTTAGGGTTAGGGTTAGGGTTAGGGCTTGGCTTTAGGTTAGGTTTAGGGTTTCTGTTAGGCTTAGGGTTAGGGTTAGGGTTAGGGTTAGGGTTAGGGTTAGGGTTAGGGTTAGTATTAGGGTTTGGGTTAGGGTTAGGGTTAGGGTTAGGGTTTTGGTTAGGGTTAGGGTTGAAGTTTGGGTTTGGGTTAGGGTTAGGTTTAGGGTTTCGGTTAGGGTTAGGGTTAGGGTTATGTTTAGGTTTAGGGTGGGGGTTTGGTTTAGGATTAGGCTTAGGTTTAGGGTTAGGGTAAGTGTTAGGGTTAGGGTTTGGGTTAGTGTTAGGGTTTGGGATAGAATTAGGGGTAGGATAAGGGTTAGGGTTAGTGTTTGTGTGAGGGTTAGGGTTAGGGTTAGGGTTAGTTTTAGGATTAGATTTTGTGTTAGGTTTAGGGTTAGGGTTAGGGTTAGGTTTTCGGTTTGGGTTAGGGTTAGGGTTAGGGTTAGTGTTTGGTTTAGGGTTAGGGTTAGGGTTTGCTTTGGTTTAGGGTTAGTGTTAGGGTTAGTATAAGGGTTAGCGTTAGGGTTAGGTTTAGGGTTAGGGTTAGGGTTAGGGTTAATGTTAGGGTTAGGGTTAGGGTTAGTTAGGGTTAGGGTTAGGTTTAGGGTTAGGGTTAGGGTTAGGGTTAGGGTTAGGGTTAGTTATAGGGCTTGGGTTAGGGTTAGGGTTTGGGTTAGGGCTTGGGTTTAGGTTAGGTTTAGGGTTTGGGTTAGGCTTAGGGTTAGGATTTGGGTTTGGGTTAGGTTTAGGGTTAGGGTTAGGGTTTCGGTTAGGGTTA
Source organism: Eospalax fontanierii (assembly GCA_035773235.1). Taxonomy (NCBI): domain Eukaryota; kingdom Metazoa; phylum Chordata; class Mammalia; order Rodentia; family Spalacidae; genus Eospalax; species Eospalax fontanierii. The sequence continues at coordinate 3,501,398 of CM069528.1, forward strand.
GAGTTAGGGTTAGGGTTAGTGTTTAGTTTAGGGTTAGGGTTAGGGTTTGCTTTGGTTTAGGGTTAGGGTTAGGGTTAGGGTTAGGTTTAGGGTTAGGGTAAGTGTTAGTGTTAGGGTTAGAGTTAGGGTTAGGGTTAGGGTTAAGGTTTGCTTTGGTTTAGGGTTAGGTTTAGGGTTAGGGTTAGGATTAGGCTTAGGGTTAGGGTTAGTGTAAGTGTTAGGGTTAGGGTTTGGGTTAGTGTTACGGTTTGGGATAGGATTAGGGGCAGGGTTAGGGTTAGGGTTAGGGTTTGTGTGAGGGTTAGGGTTAGGGTTAGGGTTAGTGTTAGGATTAGAGTTTGTGTTAGGTTTAGGGTTAGGGTTAGGGTTAGGGTTTCGGTTTGGGTTAGGGTTAGGGTTAGGGTTAGTGTTTGGTTTAGGGTTAGGGTTAGGGTTTGCTTTGGTTTAGGGTTAGTGTTAGGGTTAGTATAAGGGTTAGCGTTAGGGTTAGGTTTAGGGTTAGGGTTAGGATTAGGGTTAGGGTTAGGGTTAGGGTTAGTTAGGGTTAGGGTTAGGTTTAGGTTTAGGGTTAGGGTTAGGGTTAGGGTTAGGGTTAGTTATAGGGCTTGGGTTAGGGTTAGGGTTAGGGTTAGGGCTTGGGTTTAGGTTAGGTTTAGGGTTTGGGTTAGGCTTAGGGTTAGGGTTTGGGTTTGGGTTAGGTTTAGGGTTAGGTTTAGGGTTTCGGTTAGGGTTAGGGTTAGGGTTAGGGTTAGTGTTTGGTTTAGGGTTAGGGTTAGATTTTGCTTTGGTTTAGGTTTAGGTTTAGGGTTAGGGTTAGGGTTAGGTTTAGGGTTAGGGTAAGTGTTAGGGTTAGGGTTAGGGTTAGGGTTAGGGTTAGGGTTAGGGTTAGGGTTTGCTTTGGTTTAGGGTTAGAGTTAGGGTTAGGGTTAGGATTAGGCTTAGGATTAGGGTTAGGGTAAGTGTTAGGGTTAGGGTTTGGGTTAGTGTTAGGGTTTGGGATAGGATTAGGGGCAGGGTAAGGGTTAGGGTTAGGGTTTGTGTGAGGTTTAGGGTTAGGGTTAGTGTTAGGGTTAGGTTTTGGGTTAGGGTTAGGGTTTGGTTTAGCGTTAGTGTTTGGGCTTGGGTTCGGGTTAGGTTTAATTTTTGGTTTAGTGTTAAGATTAGGGTTTGGCTTTGGGTTATGGTTTGGGTTAGGGCTAGGCGATAGCGATAGGGTTAGAGTTAGGTTTGGGGTTAGTGTTTGGGCTAGGGTTAGGGTTAGGTTTAGGGTTAGGGTTAGGGTTAGGTTTAGTATTAGGATTAGGGTTTGGGTTTTGGTTAGGATTAGGGTAAGGGTTAGGGTTTGCGTTAGTTTTAGGGTTAGGTATAGGGTTTACGTTAGGGTTAGGACTAGGGTTTGGGTTAGGATTTAGGTTTGGATTTGGGTTAGGTTTAGGGATAATTTTAGGGCTTGGGTTAGGTTTAGGGTTAGAGTTAGGGCTTGGGTTTAGGTTAGGTTGAGGGTTTGGGTTAGGCTTAGCGTTAGGGTTCGGGTTAGGGTTAGGGTTAGGGTTAGGGTTAGGGGTTAGGGTTAGTATTAGTGTTTGGGCTTGGGTTAGGGTTAGGTTTAGGGATAGGGGTAGGTTGTGGTTTGGCTTAGGGTTATGGTTAGGTTTAGGTTTCGGGTTAGGGTTTGTGTTAGGATTAGGGTTAGGGCTAGGCGATAGGGATAGGGTTAGGGTTAGGGTTAGGATTAGGGTTAGGTTTAGGGTTAAGGTTAGGGTTTTGGTTAGGGTTAGGGTTGAAGTTTGGGTTTGGGTTAGGCTTAGGTTTAGGGTTTCGGTTAGGGTTAGGGTTAGGATTATGGTTAGGTTTAGGGTGGGGGTTTGGTTTAGGATTAGGCTTAGGGTTAGGGTTAGGGTAAGTGTTAGGGTTAGGGTTTGGGTTAGTATTAGGGTTTGGGATAGGATTAGGGGTAGGGTAAGGGTTAGGGTTAGGGTTTGTGTGAGGGTTAGGGTTAGGGTTAGGGTTAGTGTTAGGATTAGATTTTGTGTTAGGTTTAGGGTTAGGGTTAGGGTTAGGGTTTCGGTTTGGGTTAGGGTTAGGGTTAGGGTTAGTGTTTGGTTTAGGGATAGGGTTAGTGTTTGCTTTGGTTTAGGGTTAGTGTTATGGTTAGTATAAGGGTTAGCGTTAGGGTTAGGTTTAGGGTTAGCGTTAGGGTTAGGGTTAGGGTTAGTTAGGGTTAGGGTTAGGTTTAGGGTTAGGGTTAGGGTTAGGGTTATGGTTAGGGTTAGTTATCGGGCTTGGGTTAGGGTTAGGGTTAGGGTTAGGGCTTGGCTTTAGGTTAGGTTTAGGGTTTGGGTTAGGCTTAGGGTTAGGGTTTGGGTTTGGGTTAGGTTTAGGGTTAGGGTTAGGGTTTAGGTTTGGTTTAGGGTTAGGGTTAGGGTTAGGGTTAGGGTTAGGTTTAGTGTTAGGGTTAGGGTTTGGGTTAGGGTTTGGGTTAGGGTTTGGCTTAGGGTTAGGGTTAGGGTTAGGGCTAGGCGATAGGGATAGGGTTGGGGTTAGTGTTTCGGCTTGGGTTAGGGTTAGTGTTAGGGTTAGGATTAGGGTTAGGTTTATTGTTTGGTTCAGGGTTTGGGCTTCGGTTAGGGTTAGGGTTAGGGTTAGGGTTAGGGTTAGGGTTTGGCTTAGGGTTAGGGTTAGGGTTAGGTTTAAGATTAGGGTTAGGTTTAGGTTTAGGTTTTGGAATAGGGTTAGGGTTAGGGTTAGGGTTAGGGTTTGGTTTGGGTTAGGGTTAGGGTTAGGGTTAGTTTTAGGGCTTGGGTTAGGGTTAGGGTTAGGGTTAGGGCTTGGGTTTAAGTTAGGTTTAAAGTTTGGGTTAGGCTTAGGTTTAGGGCTTGTGTTTGGGTTAGGGTTACCTTTAGGATTAGGGTTAGGGTTAGGGTTAGGGTTAGTTTTAGTGCTTGGGTTAGGGTTAGGGTTAGGGTTAAGGATTGGGTGTAGGTTAGGTTTAGGGTTTGGGTTAGGCTTAGGGTGAGTGTTTGGGTTTGGGTTATGTTTAGGTTTAGGGTTAGGGTTAGGGTTAGGGTTAGGGTTTGGGTTTGGGTTAGAGTAAGGTATCGGGTTAGGGTTTGGGTTAGGTTTAAGGTTAGGGTTAGGGTTTGGGTTAGGGTTTGGGTTAGGGTTAAGGTTAGTGTTAGGGTTAGGGGTTAGGATTAGGTTTAGTGTTACGGTTAGGATTTGGGGTAGGGTTAGATTTAGGGGTAGCGTTAGGGTTAGGGTTTGTGTTAGGGTTAGGGTTAGGGTTAGTGCTAGGGTTAGGTTTTGGGTTAGGGTTAGGGTTTGGTTTAGGGTTTGGGTTAGGCTTAGGGTTAGGGTTTGGGTTTGGGTTAAGTTTAGGGTTAGGGTTAGGGTTTAGGTTTGGTTTAGGGTTAGGGTTAGGGTTAGGGTTAGGGTTAGTGTTAGGGTTAGGGTTTGGGTTAGGGTTTGGGTTAGGGGTTGGCTTAGGGTTAGGGTTACTGTTAGGGCTAGGCTATAGGGATAGGGTTAGGGTTAGGGTTGGGGTTAGTGTTTCGGCTTGGGTTAGGGTTAGTGTTAGGGTTAGGATTAGGGTTAGGTTTAGTGTTTGGATCAGGGTTTGGGCTTCGGTTAGGGTTAGGGTTAGGGTTAGGGTTAGGGTTTGGGTTAGTGTTAGGGTTAGGGATATGGTTTAGGTTAGGGTTAGGGTTAGGGTTTGCGTTAGGGTTTACGTTTGGGTTAGGGTTAGGGTTAGGGTTAGTTTTAGGGCTTGGGTTAGGGTGAGGGTTAGAGTTAGGGCTTGGGTTTAGGTTAAGTTTAGGTTTTGGATTAGATTTAGGCTTAAGGTTCGGGTTAGTGTTAGGTTTTGGCTTAGGGTTTGTTTTAGGGTTAAGGTTAGGGTTAGGGTTAGGGGTTAGGGTTAGGTTTAGGGTTAGGATTAGTGTTTGGGCTTGGGTTAGGGTTAGGTTTAGGGATAGGGGTAGGTTTTGGTTTGGCTTAGGGTTAGGGTTAGATTTAGGGTTAGTGTTAGGATTAGGGTTTGGGTTAGGGTTAGGGTTAGCGGTAGGGTTTGGGTTAGGGTTAGGGTTAGGGTTAGGGTTTGGGTTAGGGTTAGGATTGAAGTTTCGGTTTGGGTTATATTTAGGGTTACGGTTAGGGTTCGGGCTAGGGCTTGGGTTACGATTAGGCTTAGGGTTAGGGTTTGGTTTGTTTTAGGGTTAGTGTTAGGGTTAGGGGAATTAGGGTTAGGGTTAGGGTTAGGGATAGGGTTAGGGGTGGTTTAGGGCTAAGGTTAGGGTTAGGATTATGGTTAGGGTTAAGGTTTAGATTTGGGTTAGGGTTAGGTTTAGAGTTGGGGTTTGGTTTAGGGTTAGATTAAGGGTTAGGGTTGGGGTTAGGTTTAGGGTTATGGTTAGGGTTAGGTTTAGGATTAGGGTTAGGTTTAGGTTATGTTTTGGGTTAGGGTTAGGGTTAGGGTTTGGTTTGGGTTAGGGTTAATGTTACGGAAAGGGTAAGGGTTAGGTTTGGGGTTAGTGTTAGGTTTAGGGTTACTGTTTGAGGTTGGTTTAGGGTTAGGGTTAGGGTTAGGGTTAGGGTTAGGGTTAGGGATTGGTTTGGGGTGGGGTTTGTGTTAGGGTTAGGGATAGAGTTTAGGTTAGGGTTAGGGTTAGGGTTTAGGTTTGGTTTAGGGTTAGTGTTAGCGTTAGGGTTAGAGTTTGGGTTAGGGTTTAGGTTTGGGTTAGGGTTAGGGTTAGGGTTAGTTTTAGGGCTTGGGTTAGGGTTAGGGTTAGGGTTAGGGCTTGGGTTTAGGTTAGGTTTAAGGTTTGGGTTAGGCTTAGGTTTAGGGCTTGTGTTTGGGTTAGGGTTAGCTTTAGGATTAGGGTTAGGTTTAGGGTTAGGGTTTGTTTTAGTTCTTGGGTTAGGGTTAGGGTTAGGGTTTGGTTTAGGGGAAGTGTTTGGGCTTGGGTTCGGGTTAGGTTTAGTTTTAGATTTAGAGTTAAGATTAGGGTTTGGCTTAGGGTTAGGGTTAGGGTTAGGCCTAGGCGATAGGGATAGGGTTAGAGTTAGGGTTGGGGTTAGTGTTTGGGCTAGGGTTAGGGTTAGGGTTATGGTTAGGGTTAGGGTTAGGTTTAGTATTAGGATTAGGGTTTGGGTTTTGGTTAGGGTTAGGGTTAGGGTTAGGGTTTGCGTTAGTTTTAGGGTTAGGGATAGGGTTTAGGTTAGGGTTAGGGCTAGGGTTTGGGTTAGGATTTAGGTTTGGATTTGGGTTAGGTTTAGGGTTAATTTTAGGGCTTGGGTTAGGTTTAGGGTTAGAGTTAGGGCTTGGGTTTAGGTTAGGTTGAGGGTTTGGGTTAGGCTTAGCGTTAGGGTTTGGGTTAGGGTTAGGGTTAGGGTTAGGGGTTAGGGTTAGTATTAGTGATTGCGCTTGGGTTAGGGTTAGGTTTAGGGAAAGGGGTAGGTTGTGGTTTGGCTTAAGGTTAAGGTGAGGTTTAGGTTTCAGGTTAGGGTTTGTGTTAGGATTAGGGTTAGGGCTAGGCGATAGGGATAGGGTTAGGGTTAGGGTTGGGGTTAGGTTTAAGGTTAGGGTTAGGGTTTGGGTTAGGTTTGGGTTAGGGTTAAGGTTAGTGTTAGGGTTAGGGTTAGGGTTAGGGTTAGAGTTAGGGTTAGGGTTAGGCAATAGGGATAGGGTTAGGGTTAGGGATGGGGTTAGTGTTTGGGCTTGGGTTAGGGTAAGTGTTGGGGTTAGGATTAGGGTTAGGTTTAGTGTTAGGATTAGGGTTTGTGTTTCGGTTAGGGTTAGGGTTTTGGTTACGGTTTGCGTTAGTGTTAGGGTTAGGGATAGGGTTTAGGTTAGGGTTAGGGTTAGGGTTTGGGTTAGGATTTAGTTTTCTATTAGCGTTAGGGTTAGGATTAGTTTTAGGGCTTGGGTTAGGGTTAGGGTTAGAGTTAGGGCTTGGCTTTAGGTTAGGTTTAGGGTTTCTGTTAGGCTTAGGGTTAGGGTTAGGGTTAGGGTTAGGATTAGGGTTAGTATTAGGGTTTGGGTTAGGGTTAGGGTTAGGGTTAGGGTTTTGGTTAGGGTTAGGGTTGAAGTTTGGGTTTGGGTTAGGGTTAGGTTTAGGGTTTCGGTTAGGGTTAGGGTTAGGGTTATGTTTAGGTTTAGGGTGTGGTTTTGGTTTAGGATTAGGCTTAGGGTTAGGGTTAGGGTAAGTGTTAGGGTTAGGGTTTGGGTTAGTGTTAGGGTTTGGGATAGGATTAGGGGTAGGGTAAGGGTTAGGGTTAGGGTTTGTGTGAGGGTTAGGGTTAGGGTTAGGGTTAGTGTTAGTATTAGAGTTTGTGTTAGGTTTAGGGTTAGGGTTAGGGTTAGGGTTTCGGTTTGGGTTAGGGTTAGGGTTAGGGTTCGTGTTTGGTTTAGGGTTAGGGTTAGGGTTTGCTTTGGTTTAGGGTTAGTGTTAGGGTTACTATAAGGGTTAGCGTTAGGGTTAGGTTTAGGGTTAGGGTTAGGGTTAGGGTTAATGTTAGGGTTAGGGTTAGGGTTAGTTAGGGTTAGGGTTAGGTTTAGGTTTAGGGTTAGGGTTAGGGTTAGGTTTAGTTATAGGGCTTGGGTTAGGGTTAGGGTTAGGGTTAGGGCTTGGGTTTAGGTTAGGTTTAGGGTTTGGGTTAGGCTTAGGGTTAGGGTTTGGGTTTGGGTTAGGTTTAGGGTTAGGGTTAGGGTTTCGGTTAGGGTTAGAGTTAGGGTTAGGGTTAGTGTTTGGTTTAGGGTTAGGGTTAGGTTTTGCTTTGGTTTAGGGTTTGGGTTAGGGTTAGGGTTAGGGTTAGGGTTAGGGCTTGGGTTTAGGTTAGGTTTAAGGTTTGGGTTAGGCTTAGGTTTAGGGCTTGTGTTTGGGTTAGGGTTAGCTTTAGGATTAGGGTAAGGTTTAGGGTTAGGGTTAGTTTTAGTTCTTGGGTTAGGGTTAAGGTTAGGGTTTGGTTTAGGGGTAGTGTTTGGGCTTGGGTTCGGGTTAGGTTTAGTTTTAGGTTTAGAGTTAAGATTAGGGTTTGGATTAGGGTTAGGGTTAGGGTTAGGCCTAGGCGATAGGGATAGGGTTAGAGTTAGGGTTGGGGTTAGTGTTTGGGCTAGGGTTAGGGTTAGGGTTAGGGTTAGGGTTAGGGTTAGGGTTAGGTTTAGTATTAGGATTAGGGTTTGGGTTTTGGTTAGGGTTAGGGTTAGGGTTAGGGTTTGCGTTAGTTTTAGGGTTAGGGATAGGGTTTAGGTTAGGGTTAGGGCTAGGGTTTGGGTTAGGATTTAGGTTTGGATTTGGGTTAGGTTTAGGGTTAATTTTAGGGCTTGGGTTAGGTTTAGGGTTAGAGTTAGCGCTTGGGTTTAGGTTAGGTTGAGGGTTTGGGTTAGGCTTAGCGTTAGGGTTTGGGTTAGGGTTAGGGTTAGGGTTAATGTTAGGGTTAGGGGTTACGGTTAGTATTAGTGTTTGGGCTTGGGTTAGGGTTAGGTTTAGGGATAGGGGTAGGTTGTGCTTTGGCTTAAGGTTATGGTTAGGTTTAGGTTTCGGGTTAGGTTTTGTGTTAGGATTAGGGTTAGGGCTAGGCGATAGGGATAGGGTTAGGGTTAGGGTTGGGGTTAGGTTTAAGTTTAGGGTTAGGGTTTGGGTTAGGTTTGGGTTAGGGTTAAGGTTAGTGTTAGGGTTAGGGTTAGGGTTAGGGTTAGGGTTAGGGTTAGGGTTAGGCAATAGGGATAGGGTTAGGGTTAGGGATGGGGTTAGTGTTTGGGCTTGGGTTAGGGTAAGTGTTGGGTTTAGGATTAGGGTTAGGTTTAGTGTTAGGATAAGGGTTAGTGTTTCGGTTAGGGTTAGGGTTTTGGTTACGGTTTGCGTTAGTGTTAGGGTTAGGGATAGGGTTTAGGTTAGGGTTAGGGTTAGGGTTTGGGTTAGGATTTAGTTTTCTATTAGCGTTAGGGTTAGGATTAGTTGTAGGGCTTGGGTTAGGGTTAGGGTTAGAGTTAGGGCTTGGCTTTAGGTTAGGTTTAGGGTTTCTGTTAGGCTTAGGGTTAGGGTTAGGGTTAGGGTTAGGGTTAGGATTAGGGTAGTATTAGGGTTTGGGTTAGGGTTAGGGTTAGGGTTAGGGTTTTGGTTAGGGTTAGGGTTGAAGTTTGGGTTTGGGTTAGGGTTAGGTTTAGGGTTTCGGTTAGGGTTAGGGTTAGGGTTATGTTTAGGTTTAGGGTGTGGTTTTGGTTTAGAATTAGGCTTAGGGTTAGGGTTAGGGTAAGTGTTAGGGTTAGGGTTTGGGTTAGTGTTAGGGTTTGGGATAGTTTTAGGGGTAGGGTAAGGGTTAGGGTTAGGGTTTGTGTGAGGGTTAGGGTTAGGGTTAGGTTTAGTGTTAGGATTAGAGTTTGTGTTAGGTTTAGGGTTAGGGTTAGGGTTTGGGATAGGATTAGGGGTAGGGTAAGGGTTAGGGTTAGGGTTTGTGTGAGGGTTAGGGTTAGGGTTAGGGTTAGTGTTAGGATTAGAGTTTGTGTTAGGTTTAGGGTTAGGGTTAGGGTTTCGGTTTGGGTTAGGGTTAGGGTTAGGGTTCGTGTTTGGTTTAGGGTTAGGGTTAGGGTTTGCTTTGGTTTAGGGTTAGTGTTAGGGTTAGTATAAGGGTTAGCGTTAGGGTTAGGTTTAGGGTTAGGGTTAGGGTTAGGGTTAATGTTAGGGTTAGGGTTAGGGTTTGTTAGGGTTAGGGTTAGGTTTAGGTTTAGGGTTAGGGTTAGGGTTAGGGTTAGTTATAGGGCTTCGGTTAGGGTTAGGGTTAGGGTTAGGGCTTGGGTTTAGGTTAGGTTTAGGGTTTGGGTTAGGCTTAGGGTTAGGGTTTGGGTTTGGGTTAGGTTTAGGGTTAGGGTTAGGGTTTCGGTTAGGGTTAGAGTTAGGGTTAGGGTTAGTGTTTGGTTTAGGGTTAGGGTTAGGTTTTGCTTTGGTTTAGGGTTAGGGTTACGGTTAGGGTTAGGGTTAGGGTAAGTGTTAGTGTTAGGGTTAGGGTTAGGGTTAGGGTTAGGGTTAGGGTTAGGGTTTGCTTTGGTTTAGGGTTAGGGTTAGGGTTAGGATTAGGATTAGGCTTAGGGTTATGGTTAGTGTAAGTGTTAGGGTTAGGGTTTGGGTTAGTGTTAGGGTTTGGGATAGGATTAGGGGCAGGGTAAGGGTTAGGGTTAGGGTTTGTGTGAGGGTTAGGGTTAGGGTTAGGGTTAGTGTTAGGATTAGAGTTTGTGTTAGGTTTAGGGTTAGGTTTTCTGTTTGGGTTAGGGTTAGGGTTAGGGTTAGTGTTTGGTTTAGGGTTAGGGTTAGGGTTTGCTTTGGTTTAGGGTTAGTGTTAGGGTTAGTATAAGGGTTAGCGTTAGGGTTAGGTTTAGGGTTAGGGTTAGGGTTAGGGTTAGGGTTAGGGTTAGGGTTAGGGTTAGTTAGGGTTAGGGTTAGGGTTAGGGTTAGGTTTAGGTTTAGGGTTAGGGTTAGGGTTAGGGTTAGGGTTAGTTATAGGGCTTGGGTTAGGGTTAGGGTTAGGGTTAGGGCTTGGGTTTAGGTTAGGTTTAGGGTTTGGGTTAGGCTTAGGGTTAGGGTTTGGGTTTGGGTTAGGTTTAGGGTTAGGTTTAGGGTTTCGGTTAGGGTTAGGGTTAGGGTTAGGGTTAGTGTTTGGTTTAGGGTTAGGGTTAGATTTTGCTTTGGTTTAGGGTTAGGGTTAGCGTTAGGGTTAGGGTTAGGGTTAGGGTTAGGGTTAGGGTAAGTGTTAGGGTTAGGGTTAGGGTTAGGGTTAGGATTAGGGCTTGCTTTGGTTTAGGGTTAGGGTTAGGGTTAGGGTTAGGATTAGGCTTAGGGTTAGGGTTAGGGTAAGTGTTAGGGTTAGGGTTTGGGTTAGTGTTAGGGTTTGGGATAGGATTAGGGGCAGGGTAAGAGTTAGGGTTAGGGTTTGTGTGAGGGTTAGGGTTAGGGTTAGGGTTAGTGTTAGGATTAGAGTTTGTGTTAGGTTTAGGGTTAGGGTTAGGGTTAGGGTTTCGGTTTGGGTTAGGGTTAGGGTTAGGGTTCGTGTTTGGTTTAGGGTTAGGGTTAGGGTTTGCTTTGGTTTAGGGTTAGGGTTAGTATAAGGGTTAGCGTTAGGGTTAGGTTTAGGGTTAGGGTTAGGGTTAGGGTTCGTTAGGGTTAGGGTTACGGTTAGGTTTAGGGTTAGGGTTAGGGTTAGGGTTAGTTATAGGGCTTGGGTTAGGGTTAGGGTTAGGATTAGGGCTTTGGTTTAGGTTAGGTTTAGGGTTTGGGTTAGGCTTAGGGTTAGGGTTTGGGTTTGGGTTAGGTTTAGGGCTAGGGTTAGGGTTAGGTTTAGGGTTAGGGTTTAGGTTTGTGTTAGAGTAAGGTATAGGGTTAGGGTTTGGGTTAGGTTTAGTGTTAGGGTTAGGGTTTGGATTAGGGTTTGGGTTAGAATTAAGGTTAGGGTTAGGGTTAGGGGTTAGGGTTAAGGTTAGGGTTAGTGTTTGGGCTTGGGTTATAGTTATGGTTAGGGTTAGGATTAGGGTTAGGTTTAGGGTTAAGTTTTTGGTTAGGGTTAGTGTTAGGGTTTGCGTTTGAGTTAGGGATAGGGTTAGGGTTAGGGGTAGGCGATAGGGATAGGGTTAGGGTTAGTGTTTGGGTTAGGGTTAGGGTTAGGTTTAGGGTTAGGGTTAGGGTTTGGTTTGGTTTAGGGTTAGTGCTAGGCTTAGGGGAAGGGTTAGGGTTAGGGGTTGTTTAGGGTTAGGGTTTGGGTTAGGATTAAGGTTAGTGTTAAGGTTTGGTTTGGGTTAAAGTTAGGTTTAGAGTTGGGGTTTGGTTTAGGGTTAGATTTAGGGTTAGGGTTGGGGTTAGGGTTAGGGTTAGGGTTAGGTTTAAGATTAGGGTTAGGTTTAGGTTTAGGTTTTGGATTAGGGTTAGGGTTAGGGTTTGGTTTGGGTTAGGGTTAATGTTAAGGACAGGATAAGGGTTAGGTTTGGGGTTAGGGTTTGGTTTATGGTTACTGTTAGAGGTTGGTTTAGGGTTAGGGTAGGGTTAAGGTTAGGGTTAGGGATAGGTTTGGTGTAGGGTTAGTGTTAGGGTTAGGGATAGAGTTTCGGTTAGGGTTAGGGTTAGGGTTAGGTTTAGGGTTTAGGTTTGGGTTAGGATTAAGTTTAGGGTTAGGGGTTGGGTTATGGTTTGGGTTAGGGTTAAGGTTAGGGTTAGGGTTAGGGGTTAGGGTTAGGGTTAGAGTTAGGGTTTGGGTTACGGTTTGGGTTAGGGTTAGGGTTAGTGTTACGGTTAGGGTTTAGGGTAGGGTTAGGTTTAGTGTTAGGGTTAGGGTTAGGGTTTGTATTAGGGTTACGGTTAGGGTTATGGTTAGGTTTAGGCTTTGGGTTAGGGTCATGGTTAGGTTTAGGGTTAGTGTAGGGGTTGGGTTAGAGCTAGGTTTAGGGTTAGGTTTAGAGTTAGGGTTAGGGTTTGGCTTAGGGGTAGGGTTAGGGTTAGGGCTAGGCGATAGGGATAGGGTTAGGGTTAGGGTTAGGTTTAGGTTTTGGGCTAGGCAATAGGGATAGGGTTAGGGTTAGGGTTGGGGTTAGTGTTTGGGCTTGGGTTAGGATTAGTGTTAGGGTTAGGATTAGGGTTAGGTTTAGTGTTAGGATTAGGGTTTGGGTTTCGTTTAGGGTTAGGGTTAGTGTTAGGGTTTAGGTTAGTGTTAGGGTTTGGGATACGTTTAGGGGTAGGGTAAGGGTTAGGGTTAGGGTTTGTGTTAGGGTTAGAGTTAGGGTTAGGTTAGTGTTAGGAGTAGGGTTTGTGTTAGGCTTAGGGTTAGGGTTAGGATAAGTGTTAGGGTTAGGGTTTGGATTAGGGTTAGCGTTAGCTTTAGGCTTAGGGTTAGGGTTTGGTTTCGTTTACGGTTAGTGTTAGGGTTAGGGTAAGGGTTAGGGTTAGGGTTATGTTTAGGGTTAGGATTTGGGTTAGGTTTAGCTTTAGGGTTATTGTTAGGGTTGGGTTATGGTTAGTTTTAGTGCTTGGGTTAGGGTTAGGGTTAGGGTTAGGGATTGGGTTTAGGTTAGGTTTAGGGTTTCGGTTAGGCTTAGGGTTAAGGTTTGGGTTTGGGTTAGGTTTAGGTTTAGGGTTAGGGTTAGGGTTTGGGTTTGGGTTAGAGTAAGGTATCTGGTTAGGGTTTGGGTTAGGTTTAAGGTTAGGGTTAGGGTTTGGGTTAGGGTTAAGGTTAGTGTTAGGGTTAGGGCTTAGGGTTAGGGTTAGGGTTAGGGTTAGGATTAGTGTTACGGTTAGGGTTTAGGGTAGGGTTAGATTTAGGGTTAGGGTTACGGTTAGGGTTATGGTTAGGGTTATGGTTTAGGGTTAGGGTTCGGGTTAGTTTTAGGGTTACGGTTAGGGTTATGGTTAGGGTTACGGTTTAGGGTTAGGATTTGGGTTAGGGTCAGGGTTAGGGTTAGGGTTAGGGTTAGGGTTTGGGTTAGGGTTATGGTTATGGATTGGGTTAGGGTTAGGCTTAGGGTTAGGGTTAGGGTTTGGGTTAGGGTTAGGGTTAGGGTTAGGGTTAGGGTTTGGGTTTGGGTTAGGGTTAGCGTTAGGGTTTGGGTTAGGGTTAGGGTTAGGGTTTGGGTTAGGGTTAGGATTGAAGTTTGGGTTTGGGTTAGAGTTAGGGTTAGGGTTAGGTTTCGGGTGTGGGTTTTGTTTACGATTAGGCTTAGGGTTAAGGTTTGGTTTGTTTTAGGGTTAGTGTTAGGGTTAGGGGAATTAGGGTTAGGGTTAGGGTTAGGGATAGGGTTAGGGGTGGTTTAGGGCTAAGGTTAGGGTTAGGATTAAGTTTAGGGTTAAGTTTTAGGTTTGGGTTAGAGTTAGGTTCAGAGTTGGGGTTTGGTTTAGGGTTAGATTAAGGGTTAGGGTTGGGGTTAGGTTTAGGGTTAGGGTTAGGGTTAGGGTTAGGATTAGGGTTAGGTTTAGGTTTAGGTTTTGGGTTACGGTTAGCGTTAGGGTTAGGGTTAGGGTTTGGTTTGGGTTAGGGTTAATGTTACGGAAATGGTAAGGGTTAGGTTTGGGGTTAGGGTTAGATTTAGGGTTACTGTTTGAGGTTGGTTTATGGATAGGGTTTGGGTTAGGGTTAGGGTTAGGGATTGGTTTGGGGTAGGGTTAGTGTTAGGGTTAGGGATAGAGTTTAGGTTAGGGTTAGGGTTAGGTTTTAGGTTTGGTTTAGGGTTAGGGTTAGGGTTAGGGTTAGAGTTTGGCTTAGGGTTTAGGTTTGGGTTAGGGTTAGGGTTAGGGTTAGTTTTAGGGCTTGGGTTAGGGTTAGGGTTAGGGTTAGGGCTTGGGTTTAGGTTAGGTTTAAGGTTTGGGTTAGGCTTAGGTTTAGGGCTTGTGTTTGCGTTAGGGTTAGCTTTAGGGTTAGGGTTAGGGTTAGGGTTAGTTTTAGTGCTTGGGTTAGGGTTAGGGTTAGGGTTAGGGATTGGGTGTAGGTTAGGTTTAGGGTTTGTGGTAGGCTTAGGGTTAGTGTTTGGGTTAGGGTTAGGGTTAGAGTTAGGGCTTGGCTTTAGGTTAGGTTTAGGGTTTCTGTTAGGCTTAGGGTTAGGGTTAGGGTTAGGGTTAGGGTTAGGATTTGGGTTAGTATTAGGGTTTGGGTTAGGGTTAGGGTTAGGGTTAGGGTTTTGGTTAGGGTTAGGGTTGAAGTTTGGGTTTGGGTTAGGGTTAGGTTTAGGGTTTCGGTTAGGGTTAGGGTTAGGGTTATGTTTAGGTTTAGGGTGTGGTTTTGGTTTAGGATTAGGCTTACGGTTAGGGTTAGGGTAAGTGTTAGGGTTAGGGTTTGGGTTAGTGTTAGGGTTTGGGATAGGATTAGGGGTAGGGTAAGGGTTAGGGTTAGGGTTTGTGTGAGGGTTAGGGTTAGGGTTAGGGTTAGTGTTAGGATTAGAGTTTGTGTTAGGTTTAGGGTTAGGGTTAGGGTTAGGGTTTCGGTTTGGGTTAGGGTTAGGGTTAGGGTGAGTGTTTGGTTTAGGGTTAGGGTTAGGGTTTGCTTTGGTTTAGGGTTAGTGTTAGGGTTAGTATAAGGGTTAGCGTTAGGGTTAGGGTTAGGGTTAGGGTTAGTGTTAGGGTTAGGGTTAGGGTTAGGGTTAGTTAGCGTTAGGGTTAGGGTTACGTTTAGGGTTAGGGTTAGGGTTAGGTTTAGGGTTAGGTTTTTGTTTAGGGTTAGTGTTTGGGTTTGCGTTTGAGTTAGGGATATTGTTAGGGTTAGGGTTAGGGGTAGGAAATAGGGATAGGGTTAGGATTAGTGTTTGGGTTAGGGTTAGGGTTAGTTTAAGGGTTAAGGTTAGGGTTTGGTTTGGTGTAGGGTTAGTGCTAGGCTTAGGGGAAGGGTTAGGTATAGGGGTTGTTTAGGGTTAGGGTTTGGGTTAGGATTAAGGTTAGGGTTAAGGTTTAGGTTTGGGTTAAAGTTAGGTTTATAGTTGGGGTTTGGTTTAGGGTTAGGTTTAGGGTTAGGGTTGGGGTTAGGGTTAGGGTTAGGGTTAGGTTTAAGATTATGGTTAGGTTTAGGTTTAGGTTTTGGAATAGGGTTAGGGTTAGGGTTAGGGTTAGGGTTTGGTTTGGGTTAGGGTTAATGTTACGGAAAGGGTAAGGGTTAGGTTTGGGGTTAGTGTTAGGTTTAGGGTTACTGTTTGAGGTTGGTTTAGGGTTAGGGTTAGGGTTAGGGTTAGGGTTAGGGATTGGTTTGGGGTAGGGTTTGTGTTAGGGTTAGGGATAGAGTTTAGGTTAGGGTTAGGGTTAGGGTTTAGGTTTGGTTTAGGGTTAGTTTTAGGGTTAGGGTTAGTGTTTGGGTTAGGGTTTAGGTTTGGGTTAGGGTTAGGGTTAGGGTTAGTTTTAGGGCTTGGGTTAGGGTTAGGGTTTGGGTTAGGGCTTGGGTTTAAGTTTGGTTTAAAGTTTGGGTTAGGCTTAGGTTTAGGGCTTGTGTTTGGGTTAGGGTTAGCTTTAGGATTAGGGTTAGGGTTAGGGTTAGGGTTAGTTTTAGTGCTTGGGTTAGGGTTAGGGTTAGGGTTAAGGATTGGGTGTAGGTTAGGTTTAGGGTTTGGGTTAGGCTTAGGGTGAGTGTTTGGGTTTGGGTTATGTTTAGGTTTAGGGTTAGGGTTAGGGTTAGGGTTAGGGTTTGGGTTTGGGTTAGAGTAAGGTATCGGGTTAGGGTTTGGGTTAGGTTTAAGGTTAGGGTTAGGGTTTGGGTTAGGGTTTGGGTTAGGGTTAAGGTTAGTGTTAGGGTTAGGGGTTAGGGTTAGGGTTAGGCTTAGGGTTAGGGTTAGGTTTAGTGTTACGGTTAGGATTTGGGGTAGGGTTAGATTTAGGGGTAGCGTTAGGGTTAGGGTTTGTGTTAGGGTTAGGGTTAGGGTTAGTGTTAGGGTTAGGTTTTGGGTTAGGGTTAGGGTTTGTTTTAGGGTTTGTGTTAGGCTTAGGGTTAGGGTTTGGGTTTGGGTTAAGTTTAGGGTTAGGGTTAGGGTTTAGGTTTGGTTTAGGGTTAGGGTTAGGGTTAGGGTTAGGGTTAGGGTTAGTGTTAGGGTTAGGGTTTGGGTTAGGGTTTGGGTTAGGGTTTGCCTTAGGGTTAGGGTTAGGGTTAGGGCTAGGCTATAGGGATAGGGTTAGGGTTAGGGTTGGGGTTAGTGTTTCGGCTTGGGTTAGGGTTATTGTTAGGGTTAGGATTAGGGTTAGGTTTAGTGTTTGGATCAGGGTTTGGGCTTCGGTTAGGGTAAGGGTTAGGGTTAGGGTTAGGGTTTGGGTTAGTGTTAGGGTTAGGGATAGGGTTTAGGTTAGGGTTAGGGTTAGGGTTTGGGTTAGGGTCTGCGTTTGGGTTAGGGTTAGGGTTAGGGTTAGTTTTAGGGCTTGGGTTAGGGTGTGGGTTAGAGTTAGGGCTTGGGTTTAGGTTAAGTTTAGGTTTTGGATTAGATTTAGGCTTAAGGTTCGGGTTAGTGTTAGGTTTTGGGTTAGGGTTTGTTTTAGGGTTAAGGTTAGGGTTAGGGTTAGGGGTTAGGGTTAGGTTTAGTGTTAGGATTAGTGTTTGGGCTTGGGTTAGGGTTAGGTTTAGGGATAGGGGTAGGTTTTGGTTTGGCTTAGGGTTAGGGTTAGGGTTAGGGTTAGTGTTAGGATTAGGGTTTGGGTTAGGGTTAGGGTTAGCGGTAGGGTTTGGGTTAGGGTTAGGGTTAGGGTTAGGGTTTGGGTTAGGTTTAGGATTGAAGTTTGGGTTTGGGTTAGAGTTAGGGTTACGGTTAGGTTTCGGGTGTGGGTTTGGTTTACGATTAGGCTTAGGGTTAAGTTTTGGTTTGTTTTAGGGTTAGTGTTAGGGTTAGTGGAATTAGGGTTAGGGTTAGGGTTAGGGATAGGGTTAGGGGTGGTTTAGGGCTAAGGTTAGGGTTAGGATTATGGTTAGGGTTAAGGTTTAGGTTTGGGTTAGGGTTAGGTTTAGAGTTGGGGTTTGGTTTAGGGTTAGATTAAGGGTTAGGGTTGGGGTTAGGTTTAGGGTTATGGTTAGGGTTAGGTTTAGGATTAGGGTTAGGTTTAGGTTTAGGTTTTGGGTTAGGGTTAGGGTTTGGTTTGGGTTAGGGTTAATGTTACGGAAAGGGTAAGGGTTAGGTTTGGGGTTAGGGTTAGGTTTAGGGTTACTGTTTGAGTTTGGTTTAGGGTTAGGGTTAGGGTTAGGGTTAGGGTTAGGGATTGGTTTGGGGTGGGGTTTGTGTTAGGGTTAGGGATAGAGTTTAGGTTAGGGGTAGGGTTAGGGTTTAGGTTTGGTTTAGGGTTAGTGTTAGCGTTAGGGTTAGAGTTTGGGTTAGGGTTTCGGTTTGGGTTAGGTTTAGGGTTAGGGTTAGTTTTAGGGCTTGGGTTAGGGTTAGGGTTAGGGTTAGGGCTTGGGTTTAGGTTAGGTTTAAGGTTTGGGTTAGGCTTAGGTTTAGGGCTTGTGTTTGGGTTAGGGTTAGCTTTAGGATTAGGGTTAGGTTTAGGGTTAGGGTTAGTTTTAGTTCTTGGGTTAGGGTTAGGGTTAGGGTTTGGTTTAGGGGTAGTGTTTGGGCTTGGGTTCGGGTTAGGTTTAGTGTTAGGTTTAGAGGTAAGATTAGGGTTTGGCTTAGGGTTAGGGTTAGGGTTAGGCCTAGGCGATAGGGATAGGGTTAGAGTTAGGGTTGGGGTTAGTGTTTGGGCTAGGGTTAGGGTTAGGGTTAGGGTTAGGGTTAGGTTTAGTATTAGGATTAGGGTTTGGGTTTTGGTTAGGTTTAGGGTTAGGGTTAGGGTTTGCGTTAGTTTTAGGGTTAGGGATAGGGTTTAGGTTAGGGTTAGGGCTAGGGTTTGGGTTAGGATTTAGGTTTGGATTTGGGTTAGGGTTAGGGTTAATTTTAGGGCTTGGGTTAGGTTTAGGGTTAGAGTTAGGGCTTGGGTTTAGGTTAGGTTGAGGGTTTGGGTTAGGCTTAGCGTTAGGGTTTGGGTTAGGGTTAGGGTTAGGGTTAGGGTTAGGGGTTAGGGTTAGTATTAGTGTTTGGGATTGGGTTAGGGTTAGGTTTAGGGATAGGGGTAGGTTGAGGTTTGGCTTAAGGTTATGGTTAGGTTTAGGTTTCGGGTTAGGGTTTGTGTTAGGATTAGGGTTAGGGCTAGGCGATAGGGATAGGGTTAGGTTTAGGGTTGGGGTTAGGTTTAAGGTTAGGGTTAGGGTTTGGGTTAGGTTTGGGTTAGGGTTAAGGTTAGTGTTAGGGTTAGGGTTAGGGTTAGGGTTAGGGTTAGGGTTAGGCAATAGGGATAGGGTTAGGGTTAGGGATGGGGTTAGTGTTTGGGCTTGGGTTAGGGTAAGTGTTGGGGTTAGGATTAGGGTTAGGTTTAGTGTTAGGATTAGGGTTTGTGTTTCGGTTAGGGTTAGGGTTTTGGTTACGGTTTGCGTTAGTGTTAGGGTTAGGGATAGGGTTTAGGTTAGGGTTAGTGTTAGGGTTTGGGTTAGGATTTAGTTTTCTATTAGCGTTAGGGTTAGGATTAGTTTTAGGGCTTGGGTTAGGGTTAGGGTTAGAGTTAGGGCTTGGCTTTAGGTTAGGTTTAGGGTTTCTGTTAGGCTTAGGGTTAGCGTTAGGGTTAGGGTTAGGGTTAGGGTTAGGATTCGGGTTAGTATTAGGGTTTGGGTTAGGGTTAGGGTTAGGGTTAGGGTTTTGGTTAGGGTTAGGGTTGAAGTTTGGGTTTGGGTTAGGGTTAGGTTTAGGGTTTCGGTTAGGGTTAGGGTTAGGGTTATGTTTAGGTTTAGGGTGTGGTTTTGGTTTAGGATTAGGCTTACGGTTAGGGTTAGGGTAAGTGTTAGGGTTAGGGTTTGGGTTAGTGTTAGGGTTTGGGATAGGATTAGGGGTAGGGTAAGGGTTAGGGTTAGGGTTTGTGTGAGGGTTAGGGTTAGGGTTAGGGTTAGTGTTAGGATTAGAGTTTGTGTTAGGTTTAGGGTTAGGGTTAGGGTTTGGGATAGGATTAGGGGTAGGGTAAGGGTTAGGGTTAGGGTTTGTGTGAGGGTTAGGGTTAGGGTTAGGGTTAGTGTTAGGATTAGAGTTTGTGTTAGGTTTAGGGTTAGGGTTAGGGTTAGGGTTTCGGTTTGGGTTAGGGTTAGGGTTAGGGTTCGTGTTTGGTTTAGGGTTAGGGTTAGGGTTTGCTTTGGTTTTGGGTTAGTGCTAGGGTTAGTATAAGGGTTAGCGTTAGGGTTAGGTTTAGGGTTAGGGTTAGGGTTAGGGTTAATGTTAGGGTTAGGGTTAGGGTTAGTTAGGGTTAGGGTTAGGTTTAGGGTTAGGGTTAGGGTTAGTTATAGGGCTTGGGTTAGGGTTAGGGTTAGGGTTAGTGCTTGGGTTTAGGTTAGGTTTAGGGTTTGGGTTAGGCTTAGGGTTAGGGTTTGGGTTTGGGTTAGGTTTAGGGTTAGGGTTAGGGTTTCGGTTAGGGTTAGAGTTAGGGTTAGGGTTAGTGTTTGGTTTAGGGTTAGTTTTAGGTTTTGCTTTGGTTTAGGGTTAGGGTTAGGGTTAGGGTTAGGGCTTGGGTTTAGGTTAGGTTTAAGGTTTGGGTTAGGCTTAGGTTTAGGGCTTGTGTTTGGGTTAGGGTTAGGTTTAGGATTAGGGTTAGGTTTAGGGTTAGGGTTAGTTTTAGTTCTTGGGTTAGGGTTAGGGTTAGGGTTTGGTTTAGGGGTAGTGTTTGAGCTTGGGTTCGGGTTAGGTTTAGTTTTAGGTTTAGAGTTAAGATTAGGGTTTGGATTAGGGTTAGGGTTAGGGTTAGGCCTAGGCGATAGGGATAGGTTTAGAGTTAGGGTTGTGGTTAGTGTTTGGGCTAGGGTTAGGGTTAGGGTTAGGGTTAGGGTTAGGTTTAGTATTAGGATTAGGGTTTGGGTTTTGGTTAGGGTTAGGGTTAGGGTTAGGGTTTGCGTTAGTTTTAGGGTTAGGGATAGGGTTTAGGTTAGGGTTAGGGCTAGGGTTTGGGTTAGGATTTAGGTTTGGATTTGGGTTAGGTTTAGGGTTAATTTTAGGGCTTGGGTTAGGTTTAGGGTTAGAGTTAGGGCTTGGGTTTAGGTTAGGTTGAGGGTTTGGGTTAGGCTTAGCGTTAGGGTTTGGGTTAGGGTTAGGGTTAGGGTTAGGGTTAGGGTTAGGGGTTAGGGTTAGTATTAGTGTTTGGGCTTGGGTTAGGGTTAGGTTTAGGGATAGGGGTAGGTTGTGGTTTGGCTTAAGGTTATGGTTAGGTTTAGGTTTCGGGTTAGGGTTTGTGTTAGGATTAGGGTTAGGGCTAGGTGATAGGGATAGGGTTAGGGTTAGGGTTGGGGTTAGGTTTAAGGTTAGGGTTAGGGTTTGGGTTAGGTTTGGGTTAGGGTTAAGGTTAGTGTTAGGGTTAGGGTTAGGGTTAGGGTTAGGGTTAGGCAATAGGGATAGGGTTAGGGTTAGGGATGGGGTTAGTGTTTGGGCTTGGGTTAGGGTAAGTGTTGGGGTTAGGATTAGGGTTAGGTTTAGTGTTAGGATTAGGGTTTGTGTTTCGGTTAGGGTTAGGGTTTTGGTTACGGTTTGCGTTAGTGTTAGGGTTAGGGATAGGGTTTAGGTTAGGGTTAGGGTAAGGGTTTGGGTTAGGATTTAGTTTTCTATTAGCGTTAGGGTTAGGATTAGTTTTAGGGCTTGGGTTAGGGTTAGGGTTATAGTTAGGGCTTGGCTTTAGGTTAGGTTTAGGGTTTCTGTTAGGCTTAGGGTTAGGGTTAGGGTTAGGGTTAGGGTTAGGATTAGGGTTAGTATTAGGGTTTGGGTTAGGGTTAGGGTTAGGGTTAGGGTTTTGGTGAGGGTTAGGGTTGAAGTTTGGGTTTGGGTTAGGGTTAGGTTTAGGGTTTCGGTTAGGGTTAGGGTTAGGGTTATGTTTAGGTTTAGGGTGTGGTTTTGGTTTAGGATTAGGCTTAGGGTTAGGGTTAGGGTAAGTGTTAGGGTTAGGGTTTGGGTTAGTGTTAGGGTTTGGGATAGGATTAGGGGTAGGGTAAGGGTTAGGGTTAGGGTTTGTGTGAGGGTTAGGGTTAGGGTTAGGGTTAGTGTTAGGATTAGAGTTTGTGTTAGGTTTAGGGTTAGGGTTAGGGTTTCGGTTTGGGTTAGGGTTAGGGTTAGGGTTCGTGTTTCGTTTAGGGTTAGGGTTAGGGTTTGCTTTGGTTTAGGGTTAGTGTTAGGGTTAGTATAAGGGTTAGCGTTAGGGTTAGGTTTAGGGTTAGGGTTAGGGTTAGGGTTAATGTTAGGGTTAGGGTTAGGGTTAGTTAGGGTTAGGGTTAGGTTTAGGTTTAGGGTTAGGGTTAGGGTTAGGGTTAGTTATAGGGCTTGGGTTAGGGTTAGGGTTAGGGTTAGGGCTTGGGTTTAGGTTAGGTTTAGGGTTTGGGTTAGGCTTAGGGTTAGGGTTTGGGTTTGGGTTAGGTTTAGGGTTAGGGTTAGGGTTTCGGTTAGGGTTAGAGTTAGGGTTAGGGTTAGTGTTTGGTTTAGGGTTAGGGTTAGGTTTTGCTTTGGTTTAGGGTTAGGGTTAGGGTTAGGGTTAGGGTTAGGGTAAGTGTTAGTGTTAGGGTTAGGGTTAGGGTTTGCTTTGGTTTAGGGTTAGGGTTAGGGTTAGGGTTAGGATTAGGCTTAGGGTTATGGTTAGTGTAAGTGTTAGGGTTAGGGTTTGGGTTAGTGTTAGGGTTTGGGATAGGATTAGGGGCAGGGTAAGGGTTAGGGTTAGGGTTTGTGTGAGGGTTAGGGTTAGGGTTAGGGTTAGTGTTTGGTTTAGGGTTAGGGTTAGGGTTTGCTTTGGTTTAGGTTTAGTGTTAGGGTTAGTATAAGGGTTAGCGTTAGGGTTAGGTTTAGGGTTAGGGTTAGGGTTAGGGTTAGGGTTAGGGTTAGGGTTAGGGTTAGTTAGGGTTAGGGTTAGGGTTAGGTTTAGGTTTAGGGTTAGGGTTAGGGTTAGGGTTAGGGTTAGTTATAGGGCTTGGGTTAGGGTTAGGGTTAGGGATAGGGCTTGGGTTTAGGTTAGGTTTAGGGTTTGGGTTAGGCTTAGGGTTAGGGTTTGGGTTTGGGTTAGGTTTAGGGTTAGGTTTAGGGTTTCGGTTAGGGTTAGGGTTAGGGTTAAGGTTAGTGTTTGGTTTAGGGTTACGGTTAGATTTTGCTTTGGTTTAGGGTTAGGGTTAGGGTTAGGGTTAGGGTTAGGGTAAGTGTTAGGGTTAGGGTTAGGGTTAGGGTTAGGGTTAGGGTTAGGGTTAGGGTTAGGGTTTGCTTTGGTTTAGGATTAGGCTTAGGGTTAGGGTTAGGGTAAGTTTTAGGGTTAGGGTTTGGGTTAGTGTTAGGGTTTGGGATAGGATTAGGGGCAGGGTAAGAGTTAGGGTTAGGGTTTGTGTGAGGGTTAGGGTTAGGGTTAGGGTTAGTGTTAGGATTAGAGTTTGTGTTAGGTTTAGGGTTAGGGTTAGGGGTAGGGTTTCGGTTTGGGTTAGGGTTAGGGTTAGGGTTAGTGTTTGATTTAGGGTTAGGGTTAGGGTTTGCTTTGGTTTAGGGTTAGTGTTAGGGTTAGTATAAGGGTAAGCGTTAGGGTTAGGTTTAGGGTTAGGGTTAGGGTTAGGGTTCGTTAGGGTTAGGGTTACGGTTAGGTTTAGGGTTAGGGTTAGGGTTAGGGTTAGTTATAGGGCTTGGGTTAGGGTTAGGTTTAGGATTAGGGCTTTGGTTTAGGTTAGGTTTAGGGTTTGGGTTAGGCTTAGGGTTAGGGTTTGGGTTTGGGTTAGGTTTAGGGTTAGGGTTAGGGTTAGGGTTAGGTTAGGGTTAGGGTTTGGGTTAGGGTTTACGTTTGGGTTAGGGTTAGGGTTAGGGTTAGTTTTAGGGCTTGGGTTAGGGTGTGGGTTAGAGTTAGGGCTTGGGTTTAGGTTAAGTTTAGGTTTTGGATTAGATTTAGGCTTAAGGTTCGGGTTAGTGTTAGGTTTTGGGTTAGGGTTTGTTTTAGGGTTAAGGTTAGGGTTAGGGTTAGGGGTTAGGGTTAGGTTTAGTGTTAGGATTAGTGTTTGGGCTTGGGTTAGGGTTAGGTTTAGGGATAGGGGTAGGTTTTGGTTTGGCTTAGGGTTAGGGTT
This sequence comes from Eospalax fontanierii, assembly GCA_035773235.1. Classification (NCBI taxonomy): domain Eukaryota; kingdom Metazoa; phylum Chordata; class Mammalia; order Rodentia; family Spalacidae; genus Eospalax; species Eospalax fontanierii. The sequence continues at coordinate 3,523,949 of CM069528.1, forward strand.
AGGGTTAGGGTTAGTGTTAGGATTAGGGTTTGGGTTAGGGTTAGGGTTAGCGGTAGGGTTTGGGTTAGGGTTAGGGTTAGGGTTAGGGTTTGGATTAGGTTTAGGATTGAAGTTTGGGTTTGGGTTAGAGTTAGGGTTACGGTTAGGTTTCGGGTGTGGGTTTGGTTTACGATTAGGCTTAGGGTTAAGTTTTGGTTTGTTTTAGGGTTAGTGTTAGGGTTAGTGGAATTAGGGTTAGGGTTAGGGTTAGGGATAGGGTTAGGGGTGGTTTAGGGCTAAGGTTAGGGTTAGGATTATGGTTAGGGTTAAGGTTTAGGTTTGGGTTAGGGTTAGGTTTAGAGTTGGGGTTTGGTTTAGGGTTAGATTAAGGGTTAGGGTTGGGGTTAGGTTTAGGGTTATGGTTAGGGTTAGGTTTAGGATTAGGGTTAGGTTTAGGTTTAGGTTTTGGGTTTGGGTTAGGGTTTGGTTTGGGTTAGGGTTAATGTTACGGAAAGGGTAAGGGTTAGGTTTGGGGTTAGTGTTAGGTTTAGGGTTACTGTTTGAGTTTGGTTTAGGGTTAGGGTTAGGGTTAGGGTTAGGGTTAGGGATTGGTTTGGGGTGGGGTTTGTGTTAGGGTTAGGGATAGAGTTTAGGTTAGGGGTAGGGTTAGGGTTTAGGTTTGGTTTAGGGTTAGTGTTAGCGTTAGGGTTAGAGTTTGGGTTAGGGTTTCGGTTTGGGTTAGGTTTAGGGTTAGGGTTAGTTTTAGGGCTTGGGTTAGGGTTAGGGTTAGGGTTAGGGCTTGGGTTTAGGTTAGGTTTAAGGTTTGGGTTAGGCTTAGGTTTAGGGCTTGTGTTTGGGTTAGGGTTAGCTTTAGGATTAGGGTTAGGTTTAGGGTTAGGGTTAGTTTTAGTTCTTGGGTTAGGGTTAGGGTTAGGGTTTGGTTTAGGGGTAGTGTTTGGGCTTGGGTTCGGGTTAGGTTTAGTGTTAGGTTTAGAGGTAAGATTAGGGTTTGGCTTAGGGTTAGGGTTAGGGTTAGGCCTAGGCGATAGGGAGAGGGTTAGAGTTAGGGTTGGGGTTAGTGTTTGGGCTAGGGTTAGGGTTAGGGTTAGGGTTAGGGTTAGGTTTAGTATTAGGATTAGGGTTTGGGTTTTGGTTAGGTTTAGGGTTAGGGTTAGGGTTTGCGTTAGTTTTAGGGTTAGGGATAGGGTTTAGGTTAGGGTTAGGGCTAGGGTTTGGGTTAGGATTTAGGTTTGGATTTGGGTTAGGGTTAGGGTTAATTTTAGGGCTTGGGTTAGGTTTAGGGTTAGAGTTAGGGCTTGGGTTTAGGTTAGGTTGAGGGTTTGGGTTAGGCTTAGCGTTAGGGTTTGGGTTAGGGTTAGGGTTAGGGTTAGGGTTAGGGGTTAGGGTTAGTATTAGTGTTTGGGATTGGGTTAGGGTTAGGTTTAGGGATACGGGTAGGTTGAGGTTTGGCTTAAGGTTATGGTTAGGGTTAGGTTTCGGGTTAGGGTTTGTGTTAGGATTAGGGTTAGGGCTAGGCGATAGGGATAGGGTTAGGTTTAGGGTTGGGGTTAGGTTTAAGGTTAGGGTTAGGGTTTGGGTTAGGTTTGGGTTAGGGTTAAGGTTAGTGTTAGGGTTAGGGTTAGGGTTAGGGTTAGGGTTAGGGTTAGGCAATAGGGATAGGGTTAGGGTTAGGGATGGGGTTAGTGTTTGGGCTTGGGTTAGGGTAAGTGTTGGGGTTAGGATTAGGGTTAGGTTTAGTGTTAGGATTAGGGTTTGTGTTTCGGTTAGGGTTAGGGTTTTGGTTACGGTTTGCGTTAGTGTTAGGGTTAGGGATAGGGTTTAGGTTAGGGTTAGTGTTAGGGTTTGGGTTAGGATTTAGTTTTCTATTAGCGTTAGGGTTAGGATTAGTTTTAGGGCTTGGGTTAGGGTTAGGGTTAGAGTTAGGGCTTGGCTTTAGGTTAGGTTTAGGGTTTCTGTTAGGCTTAGGGTTAGCGTTAGGGTTAGGGTTAGGGTTAGGGTTAGGATTCGGGTTAGTATTAGGGTTTGGGTTAGGGTTAGGGTTAGGGTTAGGGTTTTGGTTAGGGTTAGGGTTGAAGTTTGGGTTTGGGTTAGGGTTAGGTTTAGGGTTTCGGTTAGGGTTAGGGTTAGGGTTATGTTTAGGTTTAGGGTGTGGTTTTGGTTTAGGATTAGGCTTACGGTTAGGGTTAGGGTAAGTGTTAGGGTTAGGGTTTGGGTTAGTGTTAGGGTTTGGGATAGGATTAGGGGTAGGGTAAGGGTTAGGGTTAGGGTTTGTGTGAGGTTTAGGGTTAGGGTTAGGGTTAGTGTTAGGATTAGAGTTTGTGTTAGGTTTAGGGTTAGGGTTGGGGTTAGGGTTTCGGTTTGGGTTAGGGTTAGGGTTAGGGTTCGTGTTTGGTTTAGGGTTAGGGTTAGGGTTTGCTTTGGTTTTGGGTTAGTGTTAGGGTTAGTATAAGGGTTAGCGTTAGGGTTAGGTTTAGGGTTAGGGTTAGGGTTAGGGTTAATGTTAGGGTTAGGGTTAGGGTTAGTTAGGGTTAGGGTTAGGTTTAGGGTTAGGGTTAGGGTTAGTTATAGGGCTTGGGTTAGGGTTAGGGTTAGGGTTAGTGCTTGGGTTTAGGTTAGGTTTAGGGTTTGGGTTAGGCTTAGGGTTAGGGTTTGGGTTTGGGTTAGGTTTAGGGTTAGGGTTAGGGTTTCGGTTAGGGTTAGAGTTAGGGTTAGGGTTAGTGTTTGGTTTAGGGTTAGTTTTAGGTTTTGCTTTGGTTTAGGGTTAGGGTTAGGGTTAGGGTTAGGGCTTGGGTTTAGGTTAGGTTTAAGGTTTGGGTTAGGCTTAGGTTTAGGGCTTGTGTTTGGGTTAGGGTTAGGTTTAGGATTAGGGTTAGGTTTAGGGTTAGGGTTAGTTTTAGTTCTTGGGTTAGGGTTAGGGTTAGGGTTTGGTTTAGGGGTAGTGTTTGAGCTTGGGTTCGGGTTAGGTTTAGTTTTAGGTTTAGAGTTAAGATTAGGGTTTGGATTAGGGTTAGGGTTAGGGTTAGGCCTAGGCGATAGGGATAGGTTTAGAGTTAGGGTTGTGGTTAGTGTTTGGGCTAGGGTTAGGGTTAGGGTTAGGGTTAGGGTTAGGTTTAGTATTAGGATTAGGGTTTGGGTTTTGGTTAGGGTTAGGGTTAGGGTTAGGGTTTGCGTTAGTTTTAGGGTTAGGGATAGGGTTTAGGTTAGGGTTAGGGCTAGGGTTTGGGTTAGGATTTAGGTTTGGATTTGGGTTAGGTTTAGGGTTAATTTTAGGGCTTGGGTTAGGTTTAGGGTTAGAGTTAGGGCTTGGGTTTAGGTTAGGTTGAGGGTTTGGGTTAGGCTTAGCGTTAGGGTTTGGGTTAGGGTTAGGGTTAGGGTTAGGGTTAGGGTTAGGGGTTAGGGTTAGTATTAGTGTTTGGGCTTGGGTTAGGGTTAGGTTTAGGGATAGGGGTAGGTTGTGGTTTGGCTTAAGGTTATGGTTAGGTTTAGGTTTCGGGTTAGGGTTTGTGTTAGGATTAGGGTTAGGGCTAGGTGATAGGGATAGGGTTAGGGTTAGGGTTGGGGTTAGGTTTAAGGTTAGGGTTAGGGTTTGGGTTAGGTTTGGGTTAGGGTTAAGGTTAGTGTTAGGGTTAGGGTTAGGGTTAGGGTTAGGGTTAGGCAATAGGGATAGGGTTAGGGTTAGGGATGGGGTTAGTGTTTGGGCTTGGGTTAGGGTAAGTGTTGGGGTTAGGATTAGGGTTAGGTTTAGTGTTAGGATTAGGGTTTGTGTTTCGGTTAGGGTTAGGGTTTTGGTTACGGTTTGCGTTAGTGTTAGGGTTAGGGATAGGGTTTAGGTTAGGGTTAGGGTAAGGGTTTGGGTTAGGATTTAGTTTTCTATTAGCGTTAGGGTTAGGATTAGTTTTAGGGCTTGGGTTAGGGTTAGGGTTATAGTTAGGGCTTGGCTTTAGGTTAGGTTTAGGGTTTCTGTTAGGCTTAGGGTTAGGGTTAGGGTTAGGGTTAGGGTTAGGATTAGGGTTAGTATTAGGGTTTGGGTTAGGGTTAGGGTTAGGGTTAGGGTTTTGGTGAGGGTTAGGGTTGAAGTTTGGGTTTGGGTTAGGGTTAGGTTTAGGGTTTCGGTTAGGGTTAGGGTTAGGGTTATGTTTAGGTTTAGGGTGTGGTTTTGGTTTAGGATTAGGCTTAGGGTTAGGGTTAGGGTAAGTGTTAGGGTTAGGGTTTGGGTTAGTGTTAGGGTTTGGGATAGGATTAGGGGTAGGGTAAGGGTTAGGGTTAGGGTTTGTGTGAGGGTTAGGGTTAGGGTTAGGGTTAGTGTTAGGATTAGAGTTTGTGTTAGGTTTAGGGTTAGGGTTAGGGTTTCGGTTTGGGTTAGGGTTAGGGTTAGGGTTCGTGTTTCGTTTAGGGTTAGGGTTAGGGTTTGCTTTGGTTTAGGGTTAGTGTTAGGGTTAGTATAAGGGTTAGCGTTAGGGTTAGGTTTAGGGTTAGGGTTAGGGTTAGGGTTAATGTTAGGGTTAGGGTTAGGGTTAGTTAGGGTTAGGGTTAGGTTTAGGTTTAGGGTTAGGGTTAGGGTTAGGGTTAGTTATAGGGCTTGGGTTAGGGTTAGGGTTAGGGTTAGGGCTTGGGTTTAGGTTAGGTTTAGGGTTTGGGTTAGGCTTAGGGTTAGGGTTTGGGTTTGGGTTAGGTTTAGGGTTAGGGTTAGGGTTTCGGTTAGGGTTAGAGTTAGGGTTAGGGTTAGTGTTTGGTTTAGGGTTAGGGTTAGGTTTTGCTTTGGTTTAGGGTTAGGGTTAGGGTTAGGGTTAGGGTTAGGGTAAGTGTTAGTGTTAGGGTTAGGGTTAGGGTTTGCTTTGGTTTAGGGTTAGGGTTAGGGTTAGGGTTAGGATTAGGCTTAGGGTTATGGTTAGTGTAAGTGTTAGGGTTAGGGTTTGGGTTAGTGTTAGGGTTTGGGATAGGATTAGGGGCAGGGTAAGGGTTAGGGTTAGGGTTTGTGTGAGGGTTAGGGTTAGGGTTAGGGTTAGTGTTTGGTTTAGGGTTAGGGTTAGGGTTTGCTTTGGTTTAGGTTTAGTGTTAGGGTTAGTATAAGGGTTAGCGTTAGGGTTAGGTTTAGGGTTAGGGTTAGGGTTAGGGTTAGGGTTAGGGTTAGGGTTAGGGTTAGTTAGGGTTAGGGTTAGGGTTAGGTTTAGGTTTAGGGTTAGGGTTAGGGTTAGGGTTAGGGTTAGTTATAGGGCTTGGGTTAGGGTTAGGGTTAGGGATAGGGCTTGGGTTTAGGTTAGGTTTAGGGTTTGGGTTAGGCTTAGGGTTAGGGTTTGGGTTTGGGTTAGGTTTAGGGTTAGGTTTAGGGTTTCGGTTAGGATTAGGGTTAGGGTTAAGGTTAGTGTTTGGTTTAGGGTTACGGTTAGATTTTGCTTTGGTTTAGGGTTAGGGTTAGGGTTAGGGTTAGGGTTAGGGTAAGTGTTAGTTTTAGGGTTAGGGTTAGGGTTAGGGTTAGGGTTAGGGTTAGGGTTAGGGTTTGCTTTGGTTTAGGATTAGGCTTAGGGTTAGGGTTAGGGTAAGTTTTAGGGTTAGGGTTTGGGTTAGTGTTAGGGTTTGGGATAGGATTAGGGGCAGGGTAAGAGTTAGGGTTAGGGTTTGTGTGAGGGTTAGGGTTAGGGTTAGGGTTAGTGTTAGGATTAGAGTTTGTGTTAGGTTTAGGGTTAGGGTTAGGGTTAGGGTTTCGCCTTGGGCTAGGGTTAGGGTTAGGGTTAGTGTTTGATTTAGGGTTAGGGTTAGGGTTTGCTTTGGTTTAGGGTTAGTGTTAGGGTTAGTATAAGGGTTAGCGTTAGGGTTAGGTTTAGGGTTAGGGTTAGGGTTAGGGTTCGTTAGGGTTAGGGTTACGGTTAGGTTTAGGGTTAGGGTTAGGGTTAGGGTTAGTTATAGGGCTTGGGTTAGGGTTAGGTTTAGGATTAGGGCTTTGGTTTAGGTTAGGTTTAGGGTTTGGGTTAGGCTTAGGGTTAGGGTTTGGGTTTGGGTTAGGTTTAGGGTTAGGGTTAGGGTTAGGGTTAGGTTAGGGTTTAGATTTGGGTTAGAGTAAGGTATAGGGTTAGGGTTTGGGTTAGGTTTAGTGTTAGGGTTAGGGTTTGGATTAGGGTTTGGGTTAGAATTAAGGTTAGGGTTAGGGTTAGGGGTTAGGGTTAAGGTTAGGGTTAGTGTTTGGGCTTGGGTTATAGTTATGGTTAGGGTTAGGATTAGGGTTAGGTTTAGGGTTAGGTTTTTGGTTAGGGTTAGTGTTAGGGTTTGCGTTTGAGTTAGGGATAGGGTTAGGGTTAGGGGTAGGCGATAGGGATAGGGTTAGGGTTAGTGTTTGGGTTAGGGTTAGGGTTAGGTTTAGGGTTAGGGTTAGGGTTTGGTTTGGTTTAGGGTTAGTGCTAGGCTTAGGGGAAGGGTTAGGGTTAGGGGTTGTTTAGGGTTAGGGTTTGGGTTAGGATTAAGGTTAGTGTTAAGGTTTGGTTTGGGTTAAAGTTAGGTTTAGAGTTGGGGTTTGGTTTAGGGTTAGATTTAGGGTTAGGGTTGGGGTTAGGGTTAGGGTTAGGGTTAGGTTTAAGATTAGGGTTAGGTTTAGGTTTAGGTTTTGGATTAGGGTTAGGGTTAGGGTTTGGTTTGGGTTAGGATTAATGTTAAGGACAGGATAAGGGTTAGGTTTGGGGTTAGGGTGTGGTTTATGGTTACTGTTAGAGGTTGGCTTAGGGTTAGGGTAGGGTTAGGGTAAGGGTTAGGGATAGGTTTGGTGTAGGGTTAGTGTTCGGGTTAGGGATAGAGTTTCGGTTAGGGTTAGGGTTAGGGTTAGGTTTAGGGTTTAGGTTTGGGTTAGGTTTAAGTTTAGGGTTAGGGTTTGGGTTATGGTTTGGGTTAGCGTTAAGGTTAGGGTTAGGGTTAGGGGTTAGGATTAGGGTTAGGGATAGGGTTTGGGTTACGGTTTGGGTTAGGGTTAGGGTTAGTGTTACAGTTAGGGTTTAGGGTAGGGTTAGGTTTAGTGTTAGGGTTAGGGTTAGGGTTTATATTAGGGTTATGGTTAGGGTTATGGTTAGGTTTAGGCTTTGGGTTAGGGTCATGGTTAGGTTTAGGGTTAGTGTAGGGGTTGGGTTAGAGTTAGGTTTAGGGTTAGGTTTAGAGTTAGGGTTAGGGTTTGGCTTAGGGGTAGGGTTAGGGTTAGGGCTAGGCGATAGGGATAGGGTTAGGGTTAGGGTTAGGTTTAGGTTTTGGGCTAGGCAATAGGGATAGGGTTAGGGTTAGGGTTGGGGTTAGTGTTTGGGCTTGGGTTAGGATTAGTGTTAGGGTTAGGATTAGGGTTAGGTTTAGTGTTAGGATTAGGGTTTGGGTTTCGGTTAGGGTTAGGGTTAGGGTTAGTGTTTAGGTTAGTGTTAGGGTTTGGGATACGTTTAGGGGTAGGGTAAGGGTTAGGGTTAGGGTTTGTGTTAGGGTTAGGGTTAGGGTTAGGTTAGTGTTAGGAGTAGGGTTTGTGTTAGGCTTAGGGTTAGGGTTAGGATAAGTGTTAGGGTTAGGGTTTGGATTAGGGTTAGCGTTAGCTTTAGGCTTAGGGTTAGGGTTTGATTTCGTTTACGGTTAGTGTTAGGGTTAGGGTAAGGGTTAGGGTTAGGGTTATGTTTAGGGTTAGGATTTGGGTTAGGTTTACCTTTAGGGTTATTGTTAGGGTTGGGTTATGGTTAGTTTTAGTGCTTGGGTTAGGGTTAGGGTTAGGGTTAGGGATTGGGTTTAGGTTAGGTTTAGGGTTTGGGTTAGGCTTAGGGTTAAGGTTTGGGTTTGGGTTAGGTTTAGGTTTAGGGTTAGGGTTAGGGTTTGGGTTTGGTTTAGAGTAAGGTGTCTGGTTAGGGTTTGGGTTAGGTTTAAGGTTAGGGTTCGGATTTGGGTTAGGGTCAGGGTTAGGGTTAGGGTTAGGGTTAGGGTTTGGGTTAGGGTTATGGTTATGGATTGGGTAAGGGTTAGGCTTAGGGTTAGGGTTAGGGTTTGGTTTAGGGTTAGGGTTAGGGTTAGGGTTAGGCTTTGGGTTTGGGTTAGGGTTAGCGTTAGGGTTTGGGTTAGGGTTAGGGTTAGGGTGTGGGTTAGGATTAGGATTGAAGTTTGGGTTTGGGTTAGAGTTAGGGTTAGGGTTAGGTTTCGGGTGTGGGTTTGGTTTACGATTAGGCTTAGGGTTAAGGTTTGGTTTGTTTTAGGGTTAGTGTTAGGGTTAGGGGAATTAGGGTTAGGGGTACGGGTAGGGATAGGGTTAGGGGTGGTTTAGTGCTAAGGTGAGGGTTAGGATTAAGGTTAGGGTTAAGGTTTAGGTTTGGGTTAGAGTTAGGTTTAGAGTTGGGGTTTGGTTTAGGGTTAAATTAAGGGTTAGGGTTGGGGTTAGGTTTAGGGTTATGGTTAGGGTTAGGTTTAGGATTAGGGTTAGGTTTAGGTTTAGGTTTTGGGTTAGGGTTAGGGTTAGGGTTAGGGTTAGGGTTTGTTTTGGGTTAGGGTTAATGTTACGGAAAGGGTAAGGGTTAGGTTTGGGGTTAGTGTTAGGTTTAGGGTTACTGTTTGAGGTTGGTTTAGGGTTAGGGTTAGGGTTAGGGTTAGGGTTAGGGAATGGTTTGGGGTAGGGTTTGTGTTAGGGTTAGGGATAGAGTTTAGGTTAGGTTAGGGTTAGGGTTTAGGTTTGGTTTAGGGTTAGTGTTAGGGTTAGGGTTAGGGTTTAGGTTTGGGTTAGGGTTAGGGTTACGGTTAGTTTTAGGGCTTGGGTTAGGGTTAGTGTTAGGGTTAGGGCTTGGGTTTAGGTTAGGTTTAAGGTTTGGGTTAGGCTTAGGTTTAGGGCTTGTGTTTGGGTTAGGGTTAGCTTTAGGATTAAGGTTAGGGTTAGGGTTAGTTTTAGTGCTTGGGTTAGGGTTAGGGTTAGGGATTGGGTGTAGGTTAGGTTTAGGGTTTGGGTTAGGCTTAGGGTGAGTGTTTGGGTTTGGGTTATGTTTAGGTTTAGGGTTAGGGTTAGGGTTAGGTTTTGGGTTTGGGTTAGAGTAAGGTATCGGGTTAGGGTTTTGTTTAGGTTTAAGGTTAGGGTTAGGATTTGGGTTAGGGTTTGGGTTAGGGTTAAGGTTAGTGTTAGGGTTAGGGGTTAGGGTTAGGGTTAGGCTTAGGGTTAGGGTTAGGTTTAGTGTTACGGTTAGGATTTGGGGTCGGGTTAGATTTAGGGGTAGCGTTAGGGTTAGGGTTAGGGTTAGTGTTAGGGTTAGGTATTGGGTTAGGTTTAGGGTTTGATTTAGGGTTAGTGTTTGGGCTTGGGTTCGGGTTAGGTTTAGTTTTAGGTTTAGAGTTAAGATTAGGGTTTGGCTTAGGGTTAGTGTTAGGGTTAGGGCTAGGCGATAGGGATAGGGTTAGAGTTAGGAATGGGGTTAGTGTTTGGGCTAGGGTTAGGGTTAGGGTTAGGGTTAGGGTTAGGATTAGGATTAGGGTTTGGTTTTTGGTTAGGGTTAGGGTTAGGGTTAGGGTTTGCGTTAGTTTTAGGGTTAGGGATAGGGTTTAGGTTAGGGTTAGGGCTAGGGTTTGCCTTAGGATTTAGGTTTGGATTTGGGTTAGGTTTAGGGTTAATTTTAGGGCTTGGGTTAGGTTTAGGGTTAGAGTTAGGGCTTGGGTTTAGGTTAGGTTGAGGGTTTGGGTTAGGCTTAGGTTTAGGGTTCGGGTTACGGTTAGGGTTAGGGTTAGGGTTAGGGTTAGGATTAGGGTTAGGTTTAGTGTTAGGATTAGGGTTTGTGTTTCGGTTAGGGTTAGGGTTTTGGTTACGGTTTGCGTTAGTGTTAGGGTTAGGGATAGGGTTTAGGTTAGGGTTAGGGTTAGGGTTTGGGTTAGGATTTAGTTTTGTATTAGCGTTAGGGTTAGGATTAGTTTTAGGGCTTGGGTTAGGGTTAGGGTTAGATTTAGGGCTTGGCTTTAGGTTAGGTTTAGGGTTTCTGTTAGGCTTAGGGTTAGGGTTCGGGTTAGGGTTAGGGTTAGGGTTAGGGTTAGTGTTAGGACTGGGGTTTGGGTTAGGGTTAGGGTTAGGATTAGGGTTTGGGTTAGGGTTAGGGTTGAAGTTTGGGTTTGGGTTAGGGTTAGGTTTAGGGTTTCGGTTAGGGTTAGGGTTAGGGTTATGGTTAGGTTTAGGGTGTGGGTTTGGTTTATGATTAGGCTTAGGGTTAGGGTTAGGGTAAGTGTTAGGGTTAGGGTTTGGGTTAGTGTTAGGGTTTGGGGTAGAATTAGGGATAGGGTAAGGGTTAGGGTTAGGGTTTGTGTAAGGATTAGGGTTAGGTTTAGGGTTAGTGTTAGGATTAGAGTTTGTTTTAGGTTTAGGGTTAGGGTTTCGGTTTGGGTTAGGGTTAGGGTTAGGGTTAGTGTTTGGTTTAGGGTTAGGGTTAGGGTTTGCTTTGGTTTAGGGTTAGTGTTAGGGTTAGTATAAGGGTTAGCGTTAGGGTTAGGTTTAGGGTTAGGGGTAGGGTTAGGGTTAGGGTTAGGGTTAGTTAGGGTTAGGGTTAGGTTTAGGGTTAGGGTTAGGGTTAGGGTTAGGGTTCGGGTTAGTTATAGGGCTTGGGTTAGGGTTAGGGTTAGGGTTAGGTCTTGGGTTTAGGTTAGGTTTAGGGTTTGGGTTAGGCTTAGGGTTAGGGTTTGGGTTTGGGTTAGGTTTCGGGTTAGGGTTAGGGTTTCAGTTAGGGTTAGGGTTAGGGTTAGGGTTAGGGTTAGGGTTAGGGTTAGGGTTAGGGTTAGGGTTAGGTTTAGGGTTAGAGTTAGGGTTAGGGCTTGGGTTTAGATTAGGTTTAAGGTTTGGGTTAGGATTAGGTTTAGGGCTTGTGTTTGGCTTAGGGTTAGGTTTAGGATTAGGGTTAGGGTTAGGGTTAGGGTTAGTTTTAGTGCTTGGGTTAGGTTTAGGGTTAGGGTTAGGGATTGGGTGTAGGTTAGGTTTAGGGTTTGGGTTAGGCTTAGGGTGAGTGTTTGGGTTTGGGTTATGTTTAGGTTTAGTGTTAGGGTTAGGGCTAGGCGATAGGTATAGGGTTAGGGTTAGGGTTAGGTTTAGGGTTTCGG
>CM069528.1:3537500-3552500 GCA_035773235.1 Eospalax fontanierii
GTTAGGGTTAGGGCTTGGGTTTAGGTTAGGTTTAGGGTTTGGGTTAGGCTTAGGGTTAGGGTTTGGGTTTGGGTTAGGTTTAGGGTTAGGGTTTGGGTTTGGGTTAGAGTAAGGTATAGGGTTAGGGTTTGGGTTAGGTTTAGTGTTAGGGTTAGGGTTTGGGTTAGGGTTAGGGTTAGGGTTAAGGTTAGGGTTAGGGTTAGGGGTTAGGGTTAGGGTTAGGGTTTGGGTTAGGGTTAGGGTTAGCGTTTGGGTTAGGCTTAGGTTTAGGGTTAGGTTTAGGGTTAGTGTTTGGGCTTTGGTTAGGGTTAGGTTTAGGGTTAGGGTTAGAGTTAGGGTTAGGATTTGGCTTAGGGTTAGGGTTAGGGTTAGGGCTAGGCGATAGGGATAGGGTTAGGGTTAGGGTTGGGGTTAGTGTTTCGGCTTGGGTTAGGGTTAGTGTTAGGGTTAGGATTAGGGTTAGGTTTAGTGTTAGGATTAGGGTTTGGGCTTCGGTTAGGGTTAGGGTTAGGGTTAGGGTTTGGGTTAGTGTTAGGGTTAGGGATAGGGTTTAGGTTAGGGTTAGGGTTAGGGTTTGGGTTAGGGTTTAGGTTTGGTTTAGGGTTAGGGTTAGGGTTACTTTTAGGGCTTGGGTTAGGGTGATGGTTAGATTTAGGGCTTTGGTTTAGGTTAGGTTTAGGTTTTGGGTTAGGCTTAGGGTTAGGGTTTGGGTTAGGGTTAGTGTTAGGTTTAGGGTTAGTTTTAGGGCTTGGGTTAGGGTTAGGGTTAGGGTTAGGGCTTGGGTTTAGGTTAGGTTTAAGGTTTGGATTAGGCTTAGGTTTAGGGCTTGTGTTTGGGTTAGGTTTAGCTTTAGGGTTAGGGTTAGGGTTAGGGTTAGGGTTAGTTTTAGTGCTTGGGTTAGGGTTAGGGTTAGGGTTAGGGATTGGGTGTAGGTTAGGTTTAGGGTTTGGGTTAGGCTTAGGGTTAGTGTTTGGGTTTGGGTTATGTTTAGGTTTAGAGTTAGGGTTAGGTTTAGGGTAAGGTATCGGGTTAGGGTTTGGGTTAGATTTAAGGTTAAGGTTAGGGTTTGGGATTTGGGTTTGGTTTAGGGTTAAGGTTAGTGTTAGGGTTAGGGGTTAGGGTTAGGGTTAGGCTTAGGGTTAGTGTTAGGTTTAGTGTTATGGTTAGGATTTGGGGTAGGGTTAGATTTAGGGGTAGGGTTAGGGTTAGGGTTTGTGTTAGGGTTAGGGTTAGGGTTAGTGTTAGGGTTAGGTTTTGGGTTAGGGTTAGGGTTTGGTTTAGGGTTAGGTTTCGGGTTAGGGTTAGGGTCTCCGTTAGGGTTAGGGTTAGGGTTAGGGTTAGGGTTAGGGTTAGGGTTAGGGTTAGTGTTAGAGTTAGGGTTAGGGCTTGGGTTTAGATTAGGTTTAAGGTTTGGTTTAGGCTTAGGTTTAGGGCTTGTGTTTGGGTTAGGGTTAGCTTTAGGATTAGGGTTAGGCTTAGGGTTAGGGTTAGTTTTAGTGCTTGGATTAGGGCTAGGGTTAGGTTTAGGGATTGGGTGTAGGTTAGGTTTAGGGTTTGGGTTAGGCTTAGGGTGAGTGTTTGGGTTTGGGGTATGTTTAGGTTTAGTGTTAGGGTTAGGGCTAGGCGATAGGGATAGGGTTAGGGTTAGGGTTAGGTTTAGGGTTTCGGCTGGGGTTAGGGTTAGTGTTAGGGTTAGTATTAGGGTTAGGTTTAGTGTTAGGATTAGGATTTGGGTTTTGGTTAGGGTTAGGGTTACGGTTAGGGTTTAGGTTAGTGTTAGGGTTTGGGATACGTTTAGGGGTAGGGTAAGGGTTAGGGTTAGGGTTTGTGTTAGGGTTTGGGTTAGGGTTAGGGTTAGTGTTAGGATTAGGGTTTGTGTTTGGATTAGGGTTAGGGTTAGGGTAAGTGTTAGAGTTAGGGTTTGGATTAGGGTTAGGGTTAGCTTTAGGCTTAGGGTTAGGGTTTGGTTTGGTTTACGGTTAGTGTTAGGGTTAGGGTTAGGGTTATGGTTAGGGTTAGGTTTGGGATTAGTGTTTAGCTTTAGGGTTATTGTTAAGTTTGGGGTTATGGTTAGTTTTATTGCTTGGGTTAGGGTTAGGGTTAGGGTTAGGGATTGGGTTTAGGTTAGGTTTAGGGTTTGGGTTAGGCTTAGGGTTAATGTTTGGGTTTGGGTTAGGTTTAGGTTTAGGTTTAGCGTTAGGGTTTGGATTTGGGTTAGAGTAAGGTATCTGGTAAGGGTTTGGGTTAGGTTTAAGGTTAGGGTTAGGGTTTGGGTTAGGGTTAAGTGTAGTGTTAGGGTTAGGGCTTAGGGTTAGGGTGAGGGTTAAGGTTAGGGTTAGTGTTACGGTTAGGGTTTAGAGTAGGGTTAGTTTTAGGGTTAGGGTTACGGTTAGTGTTATGGTTAGGGTTACGGTTTAGGTTTAGGGTTAGGGTTAGGGTTAGGGCTTGGGTTTAGGTTAGGTTTAGGGTTTGGGTTAGGCTTAGCGTTAGGGTTAGGGTTAGGGTTAGTTTTAGGGCTTGGGTTAGTGTTAAGGTTAGGGTTAGGGATTGGGTTTAGGTTAGGTTTAGGTTTTGGGTTAGGCTTAGGGTTAATGTTTGGGTTTGGGTTAGGTTTAGGTTTAGGTTTAGCGTTAGAGTTTGGGTTTGGGTTAGAGTAAGGTATCTGGTAAGGGTTTGGGTTAGGTTTAAGGTTAGGGTTAGGGTTTGGGTTAGGGTTAAGGTTAGTGTTAGGGTTAGGGCTTAGGGTTAGGGTTAGGGTTAAGGTTAGGGTTAGTGTTACGGTTAGGGTTTAGAGTAGGGTTAGGTTTAGGGTTAGGGTTACGGTTAGTGTTATGGTTAGAGTTACGGTTTAGGGTTAGGGTTAGGGTTAGGGTTAGGATTTGGGTTAGGGTCAGGGTTTGGGTTAGGGTTAGGGTTTTGGTTAGGGTTATGGTTATGGTTTGGGTTAGGATTAGGCTTAGGGTTAGGGTTAGGGTTTGGATTAGGTTTAGTGTTAGGGTTTGGGTTTTAGTTATGGTTAGGGTTAGGGTTTCGGTTAGGGTTGGGGTTAGTGTTAATGTTTGGGTTAGGGTGTGGGTTTGGGTTAGGTTTAGGCTTAGGGTTAGGGTTAGGGTAAGTGTTAGGGTTAGGGCTTTGGTAAGGGTTAGCGTTAGGTTTAGGGTTAGGTTTAGGGTTTCGTTTAGGGTTAGGTTTAGGGTTCGGGTTAGGTTTAGGGTATGGGTTTTGGTTAGGGTTAGGCTTAGGGTTAGGGTTAGAGTAAGTGTTAGGTTTAGGTTTTGGATTAGGGTTAGGGTTAGCTTTAGGCTTAGGGTTAGGTTTTGGTTTGGTTTAGCTTTAGTGTTAGTGTTAGGGTTAGGGTTAGGGTTAGGGTTAAGGTTAGTTTTAGGGCTTGGGTTAGGGTTAGGGTTAGGGTTAGGGATTGGGTTTAGGTTAGGTTTAGGGTTTGGCTAGGCTTAGGGTTAGGGTTTGTGTTTGCATTAGGTTTAGGTTTAGGTTTAGGGATAGGGTTAAGGTTAGGGTCTGGGTTTGGGTTAGAGTAAGGTATAGGGTTTATTTTTTGGGTTAGGTTTAGTGTTAGGGTTTGGGTTAAGGTTAAGGTTAGGGTTAAGGTTAGGTGTTTGGGTTAGGGTTAGGTTTAGGGTTTGGGTTAGGGTTAGGGTTAGGGTTAGGGTTACGGTTAGTGTAGGGTTTGGGTTTGGGTTAGAGTAAGGTATATGGTTAGGGTTTGGGTTAGGTTTAGTGTTAGGGTTAGGGTTTGGGTTAGGGTTTGGGTTAGGGTTAAGGTTAGGTTTAGGGTTAGGTGTTAGGGTTAGGGTTAGGGTTAGGGTTAGGGTTTGGGTTAGGGTTAGGATAAGGGTTAGGGTTTGGGTTTCGGTTAGGGTTACGGTTAGGGTTAGTATTAGTGTTACGGTTAGGATTTGGGGTAGGTTTAGGTTTAGGGGTAGGGTTAGGGTTAGGGTTTGTGTTAGGGTTATGGTTAGGGTTGGAGTTAGGTTTAGGGTTTGGGTTAGGGTTAGGGTTAGGGTTAGAGTTAGGGTTAGGGTTAGGGTTAGTTAGGGTTAGGGTTAGGGTTAGGGTTAGGGTTAGGGTTAGGGTTAGGGTTAGGGTTAGTTAGGGTTAGGGTGAGGGTTAGGTTTAGGGTTAGGGTTAGAGTTAGAGTTACGGTTAGGGTTAGTTATAGGGCTTGGGTTAGTGTTAGGGTTAGGGTTAGGGCTTGGGTTTAGGTTAGGTTTAGGGTTTGGGTTAGGCTTAGGGTTAGGGTTTGGGTTTGGGTTAGGTTTAGTGTTAGGGTTAGGGTTTGGGTTAGGGTTTGGGTTAGGGTTAAGGTTAGGGTTAGGGTTAGGGGTTAGGGTTAGGGTTAGGGTTTGGGTTAGGGTTAGGGTTAGGGTTTGGGTTAGGCTTAGGTTTAGGGTTAGGTTTAGGGTTAGTATTTGGGCTTTGGTTAGGGTTAGGTTTAGGGTTAGGGTTAGAGTTAGGGTTAGGATTTGGCTTAGGGTTAGGGTTAGGGTTAGGGCTAGGCGATAGGGATAGGGTTAGGGTTAGGGTTGGGGTTAGTGTTTCGGCTTGGGTTAGGGTTAGTGTTAGGGTTAGGATTAGGGTTAGGTTTAGTGTTAGGATTAGGGTTTGGGCTTCGGTTAGGGTTAGGGTTAGGGGTAGGGTTTGGGTTAGTGTTAGGGTTAGGGAGAGGGTTTAGGTTAGGGTTAGAGTTAGGGTTTCGATTAGGGTTTAGGTTTGGTTTAGGGTTAGGGTTAGGGTTACTTTTAGGGCTTGGGTTAGGGTGATGGTTAGAGTTAGGGCTTGGGTTTAGGTTAGGTTTAGGTTTTGGGTTAGACTTAGGGTTAGGGTTCGGGTTAGGGTTAGTGTTAGGGTTAGGGTTAGTTTTAGGGCTTGGGTTAGGGTTAGGGTTAGGGTTAGGGCTTGGGTTTAGGTTAGGTTTAAGGTTTGGATTAGGCTTAGGTTTAGGGCTTGTGTTTGGGTTAGGTTTAGCTTTAGGGTTAGGGTTAGGGTTAGGGTTAGGGTTAGTTTTAGTGCTTGGGTTAGGGTTAGGGTTAGGGTTAGGGATTGGGTGTAGGTTAGGTTTAGGGTTTGGGTTAGGCTTAGGGTTAGTGTTTTGGTTTGGGTTATGTTTAGGTTTAGGGTTAGGGTTAGGGTTAGGGTTAGGGTTAGGGTAAGGTATCGGGTTAGGGTTTGGGTTAGATTTAAGTTTAGGGTTAGGGTTTGGGTTAGGGTTTGGTTTAGGGTTAAGGTTAGTGTTAGGGTTAGGGGTTAGGGTTAGGGTTAGGCTTAGGGTTAGTGTTAGGTTTAGTGTTATGGTTAGGATTTGGGGTAGGGTTAGATTTAGTGGTAGGGTTAGGGTTAGGGTTTGTGTTAGGGTTAGGGTTAGGGTTAGTGTTAGGGTTAGGTTTTGGGTTAGGGTTAGGGTTTGGTTTAGGGGTAGTGTTTGGGCTTGGGTTAGGGTTAGGTTTAGTTTTAGGTTTAGAGTTAAGATTAGGGTTTGGCTTAGGGTTAGGCTTAGGGTTAGGGCTAGGCGATAGGGATAGGGTTAGAGTTAGGGTTGGGGTTAGTGTTTGGGCTAGGGTTAGGGTTAGGGTTAGGGTTAGGGTTAGGGTTAGGTTTCGTATTAGGATTAGGGTTTGGGTTTCGGTTAGGGTTAGGGTTAGGGTTAGGGTTAGGGTTAGGGTTAGGGTTAGGGTTAGGGTTAGAGTTAGGGTTAGGGCTTGGGTTTAGATTAGGTTTAAGGTTTGGGTTAGGCTTAGGTTTAGGGCTTGTGTTTGGGTTAGGGTTAGCTTTAGGATTAGGGTTAGGCTTAGGGTTAGGGTTAGTTTTAGTGCTTGGGTTAGGGTTAGGGTTAGGGTTAGGGATTGGGTGTAGGTTAGGTTTAGGGTTTGGGTTAGGCTTAGGGTGAGTGTTTGGGTTTGGGTTATGTTTAGGTTTAGTGTTAGGGTTAGGGCTAGGCGATAGGGATAGGGTTAGGGTTAGGGTTAGGTTTAGGGTTTCGGCTGGGGTTAGGGTTAGTGTTAGGGTTAGTATTAGGGTTAGGTTTAGTGTTAGGATTAGGATTTGGGTTTTGGTTAGGGTTAGGGTTACGGTTAGGGTTTAGGTTAGTGTTAGGGTTTGGGGTAGGGTAAGGGTTAGGGTTAGGGTTTGTGTTAGGGTTTGGGTTAGGGTTAGGGTTAGTGTTAGGATTAGGGTTTGTGTTAGGCTTAGGGTTAGGGTTAGGGTAAGTGTTAGAGTTAGGGTTTGGATTAGGGTTAGGGTTAGCTTTAGGCTTAGGGTTAGGGTTTGGTTTGGTTTACGGTTAGTGTTAGGGTTAGGGTTAGGGTTATGTTTAGGGTTAGGATTTGGGTTAGGTTTAGCTTTAGGGTTATTGTTAGGTTTAGGGTTATGGTTAGTTTTAGTGCTTGGGTTAGGGTTAGGGTTAGGGTTTAGGGATTGGGTTTAGGTTAGGTTTAGGGTTTGGGTTAGGCTTAGGGTTAATGTTTGGGTTTGGGTTAGGTTTAGGTTTAGGTTTAGCGTTAGGGTTTGGGTTTGGGTTAGAGTAAGGTATCTGGTAAGGGTTTTGGTTAGGTTTAAGGTTAGGGTTAGGGTTTGGGTTAGGGTTAAGGTTAGTGTTAGGGTTAGGGCTTAGGGTTAGGGTTAGGGTTAAGGTTAGGGTTAGTGTTACGGTTAGGGTTTAGAGTAGGGTTAGGTTTAGGGTTAGGGTTACGGTTAGTGTTATGGTTAGGGTTACGGTTTAGGGTTAGGGTTAGGGTTAGGGTTAGGGTTAGGGCTTGGGTTTAGGTTAGGTTTAGGGTTTGGGTTAGGCTTAGGGTTAGGGTTAGGGTTAGTTTTAGGGCTTGGGTTAGTGTTAGGGTTAGGGTTAGGGATTGGGTTTAGGTTAGGTCTGGGTTTTGGGTTAGGCTTAGGGTTAATGTTTGGGTTTGGGTTAGGTTTAGGTTTAGGTTTAGTGTTAGGGTTTGGGTTTGGGTTAGAGTAAGGTATCTGGTAAGGGTTTGGGTTAGGTTTAAGGTTAGGGTTAGGGTTTGGGTTAGGGTTAAGGTTAGTGTTAGGGTTAGGGCTTAGGGTTAGGGTTAGGGTTAAGGTTAGGGTTAGTGTTACGGTTAGGGTTTAGAGTATGGTTAGGTTTAGGTTTAGGGTTACGGTTAGTGTTATGGTTAGGGTTACGGTTTAGGGTTAGGGTTAGGGTTAGGGTTAGGGTTAGTGCTTGGGTTTAGGTTAGGTTTAGGGTTTGGGTTAGGCTTAGGTTTAGGGCTTGTGTTTGGGTTAGGTTTAGCTTTAGGGTTAGGGTTAGGGTTAGGGTTAGGCTTAGTTTTAGTGCTTGGGTTAGGGTTAGGGTTAGGGTTAGGGATTGGGTGTAGGTTAGGTTTAGGGTTTGGGTTAGGCTTAGGGTTAGTGTTTTGGTTTGGGTTATGTTTAGGTTTAGGGTTAGGGTTAGGGTTAGGGTTAGGGTTAGTGTTAGGGTAAGGTATCGGGTTAGGGTTTGGGTTAGATTTAAGTTTAGGGTTAGGGTTTGGGTTAGGGTTTGGTTTAGGGTTAAGGTTAGTGTTAGGGTTAGGGGTTAGGGTTAGGGTTAGGCTTAGGGTTAGTGTTAGGTTTAGTGTTATGGTTAGGATTTGGGGTAGGGTTAGATTTAGGGGTAGGGTTAGGGTTAGGGTTTGTGTTAAGGTTAGGGTTAGGGTTAGTGTTAGGGTTAGGTTTTGGGTTAGGGTTAGGGTTTGGTTTAGGGTTAGTGTTTGGGCTTGGGTTAGGGTTAGGTTTAGTTTTAGGTTTAGAGTTAAGATTAGGGTTTGGCTTAGGGTTAGGCTTAGGGTTAGGGCTAGGCGATAGGGATAGGCTTAGAGTTAGGGTTGGGGTTAGTGTTTGGGCTAGGGTTAGGGTTAGGGTTAGGGTTAGGCTTAGCGTTTGGGTGTAGGTTAGGTTTAGGGTTTGGGTTAGGCTTAGGGTTAGTGTTTTGGTTTGGGTTATGTTTAGGTTTAGGGTTAGCGTTAGGGTTAGGGGTAGGGTTAGGGTAAGCTATCGGGTTAGGGTTTGGGTTAGATTTAAGTTTAGGGTTAGGGTTTGGGTTAGGGTTTGGTTTAGGGTTAAGGTTAGTGTTAGGGTTAGGGGTTAGGGTTAGGGTTAGGCTTAGGGTTAGTGTTAGGTTTAGTGTTATGGTTAGGATTTGGGGTAGGGTTAGATTTAGGGGTAGGGTTA
Organism: Eospalax fontanierii; assembly: GCA_035773235.1. Classification (NCBI taxonomy): domain Eukaryota; kingdom Metazoa; phylum Chordata; class Mammalia; order Rodentia; family Spalacidae; genus Eospalax; species Eospalax fontanierii. The sequence goes on from CM069528.1 coordinate 3,545,694, forward strand.
GGGTTAGGGTTTGTGTTAAGGTTAGGGTTAGGGTTAGTGTTAGGGTTAGGTTTTGGGTTAGGGTTAGGGTTTGGTTTAGGGTTAGTGTTTGGGCTTTGGTTAGGGTTAGGTTTAGTTTTAGGTTTAGAGTTAAGATTAGGGTTTGGCTTAGGGTTAGGCTTAGGGTTAGGGCTAGGCGATAGGGATAGGGTTAGAGTTAGGGTTGGGGTTAGTGTTTGGGCTAGGGTTAGGGTTAGGGTTAGGGTTAGGGTTAGGTTTCGTATTAGGATTAGGGTTTGGGTTTCGGTTAGGGTTAGGGTTAAGGTTAGCGTTTGCATTAGTTTTAGGGTTAGGGAGAGGGTTTAGGTTAGGGTTAGGGCTAGGGTTTGGGTTAGGATTTAGGTTTGGATTTGGGTTAGGTTTAGGGTTAATTTTAGGGCTTGGGTTAGGTTTAGGGTTAGAGTTAGGGCTTGGGTTTATGTTAGGTTGAGGGTTAGGGTTAGGCTTAGCGTTAGGGTTCGGGTTAGGGTTAGGGTTAGGGTTAGGGGTTAGGGTTAATATTAGTGTTTGGGCTTGGGTTAGGTTTAGGTTTAGACATAGAGGTAGGTTGTGGTTTGGCTTAGGGTTATGGTTAGGTGTAGGTTTGGGTTTAGCGTTTGTGTTAGGGTTAGGGTTAGGGCTAGGCGATAGGGATAGGGTTAGGGTTAGGGTTAGGGTTGGGGTTAGGTTTAAGGTTAGGGTTATTGTTTGGGTTAGGGTTTGGGTTAGGATTAAGGTTAGTGTTAGGGTTAGGGGTTAGGGTTAGGGTTAGGCTTAGGGTTAGGGTTAGGTTTAGTGTTACGGTTATGATTTGGGGTACGGTTAGGTTTAGGGGTAGGGTTAGGGTTAGGGTTTGTGTTAGGGTTAGGGTTAGGGTTAGTGTTAGGTTTAGGTTTTGGGTTAGGGTTAGGGTTAGGTTTAGGGTTAGTGTTTGGTCTTGGGTTAGGGTTAGGTTTAGTTTTAGGTTTAGAGTTAACGTTAGGGTTTGGCTTAGGGTTAGGGTTAGGTTTAGGGCTAGGCGATAGGGATAGGGTTTGAGTTAGGGTTGGGGTTAGTGTTTGGGCTAGGGTTAGGGTTAGGGTTAGGGTTAGGGTTAGGTTTAGTATTAGGATTAGGATTTGGGTTAGGGTTAGGGTTAGGGTTAGGGTTTGGGTTAGTGTTAGGGTTAGAGATAGGGTTTAGGTTAGGGTTAGGGTTAGGGTTAGGGTTAGGGTTAGGGTTAGGGTTAGGGGTTAGGGTTAGTATTAGTGTTTGGGCTTGGGTTAGGGTTAGGTTTAGGGGTAGGGGTAGGTTGTGGTTTGGCTTAGGGTTATGGTTAGGTTTAGGGTTAGGATTAGGGTTAGTGTTGGGATTAGGGTTAGGACTAGGCAATAGGGATAGGGTTAGGGTTAGGGTTGGGGTTAGTGTTTGGGCTTGGGTTAGGGTTAGTGTTAGGGTTAGGATTAGGGTTTGGGTTTCGGTTAGGGTTAGGGTTAGGGTTACGGTTTGCGTTAGTGTTAGGGTTAGGGATAGGGTTTAGGTTAGGGTTAGGGTTAGGGTTTGGGTTAGTATTTAGTTTTGGATTAGCGTTAGGGATAGGGTTAGTTTTAGGGCTTGGGTTAGGGTTAGGCTTAGAGTTAGGGCTTGGCTTTAGGTTAGGTTTATTGTTTGGGTTAGGCTTAGGGTTAGGGTTCGGTTTAGGGTTAGGGTTAGGGATAGGGTTAGGGTTAGGGTTAGGGTTAGATTTTGGGTATGGGTTAGGGTTAGGGTTAGGGTTAGGGTTAGGGTTTGGGTTAGGGTTAGGGTTGAAGTTTGGGTTTGGGTTAGGGTTAGGTTTAGGGTTTCGGTTAGGGTTAGGGTTAGGGTTAGGGTTATGGTTAGGTTTAGGGTGTGGGTTTGGTTTAGGATTAGGCTTAGTGTTAGGGTTAGGGTAAGTGTTAGGGTTAGGGTTTGGGTTAGTGTTAGGGTTTGGGATAGGATTAGGGGTAGGGTAAGGGTTAGGGTTAGGGTTTGTGTGAGGGTTAGGGTTAGGGTTAGGGTTAGAGTTAGGATTAGATTTTGTGTTAGGTTTAGGGTTAGGGTTAGGGTTAGGGTTTCGATTTGGGTTAGGGTTAGGGTTAGGGTTAGTGTTTGGTTTAGGGTTAGGGTTAGGGTTTGCTTTGGTTTAGGGTTAGTGTTAGGGTTAGGGGAATTAGGGTTAGGGTTAGGGTTAGGGATAGGGTTAGGGGTGGTTTAGGGCTAAAGTTAGGGTTAGGATTAAGATTAGGTTTAATGTTTAGGTTTGGGTTAGAGTTAGGTTTAGAGTTGGGGTTTGGTTTAGGGTTAGATTAAGGGTTAGGGTTGGGGTTAGGGTTAGGGTTAGCGTTAGGGTTAGGGTTAGGGTTAGGGTTAGGATTAGGGTTAGGTTTAGGTTTAGGTTTTGGGTTAGGGTTAGGGTTAGTGTTAGAGTTAGGGTTTGGTTTGGGTTAGGGTTAATGTTACGGAAAGGGTAAGGGTTAGGTTTGGGGTTAGGGTTTTGTTTAGGGTTACTGTTTGAGGTTGGTTTAGGGTTAGGGTTAGGGTTAGGGTTAGGGTTAGGCATTGGTTTGGGGTAGGGTTAGTGTTAGGGTTAGGGATAGAGTTTAGGTTAGGGTTATGGTTAGGATTAGGGTTAGGGTTTAGGTTTGGTTTAGGGTTAGTGTTAGGGTTAGGGTTATAGTTTGGGTTAGGGTTAAGGTTAGGGTTAGGGTTAGGGTTAGCGTTAGTTTTAGGGCTAGGGTTAGGGTTAGGGTTTGGGTTAGGGCTATCGTTAAGGTTTGGTTTAAGGTTTGGTTTAGGCTTAGGTTTAGGGCTTGTTTTTGGGTTAGGGTTAGCTTTAGGGTTAGGGTTAGGGTTAGGATTAGGGTTAATTTTAGTGCTTGGGTTAGGGTTAGGTTTAGGGTTAGGGATTGGGTGTAGGTTAGGCTTAGGGTTACTGTTTGGGTTTGGGTTATGTTTAGGTTTAGGGTTAAGGTGAGGGTTAGGGTTAAGGTTTGGGTTTGGGTTAGAGTAAGGTATCGGGTTAGGGTTTGGGTTAGATTTAAGGTTAGGGTTAGGGTTTGGGTTAGGGTTTGGTTTAGAGTTAAGGTTAGTGTTAGGGTTAGGGGTTAGGGTTAGGGTTAGGCTTAGGGTTAGGGTTAGGTTTAGTGTTACGGTTAGGATTTGGGGTAGGGTTAGGTTTAGGGGTAGGGTTAGGGTTAGGGTTTGTGTTAGGGTTAGGGTTAGGGTTATTGTTAGGGTTAGGTTTTGGGTTAGGGTTAGGGTTTGGTTTAGGGTTAGTGTTTGGTCTTCGGTTAGGGTTAGGTTTAGTTTTAGGTTTAGAGTTAAGATTAGGGTTTGGCTTGGGGTTAGGCTTAGGGTTAGGGCTAGGCGATAGGGATAGGGTTAGAGTTAGGGTTGGGGTTAGTGTTTGGGCTAGGGTTAGGGTTAGGGTTAGGGTTAGGGTTAGGGTTAGGTTTAGTATTAGGATTAGGGTTTGGGTTTCGCTTAGTGTTAGGGTTAGGGTTAGGGTTTGCATTAGTTTTAGGGTTAGGGATAGGGTTTAGGTTAGGGTTAGGGCTAGGGTTTGGGTTAGGATTTAGGTTTGGATTTGGGTTAGGTTTAGGGTTAATTTTAGGGCTTGGGTTAGGTTTAGGGTTAGAGTTAGGGCTTGGGTTTAGGTTAGGTAGAGGGTTTGGGTTAGGCTTACCGTTAGGGTTCGGGTTAGGGTTAGGGTTAGGGTTAGGGGTTAGAGTTAGTATTAGTGTTTGGGCTTGGGTTAGGGTTAGGTTTAGAGATAGGTGTAGGTTGTGGTTTGGCTTAGGGTTATGGTTATGTTTAGGTTTGGGGTTAGGGTTAGTGTTAGGATTAGGGTTAGGGCTAGGCGATAGGGATAGGGTTAGGGTTAGGGTTGGGGTTAGATTTAAGGTTAGGGTGAGGGTTTGGGTTAGGGTTTGGGTTAGGGTTAAGGTTAGTGTTAGGGTTAGGGGTTAGGGTTAGGGTTAGGCTTAGGCTTAGGGTTAGGTTTAGTGTTAGGGTTAGGATTTGGGGTAGGGTTAGGTTTAGGGGTAGGGTTAGGGTTAGGGTTTGTGTTAGGGTTAGGGTTAGGGTTATTGTTAGGGTTAGGTTTTGGGTTAGGGTTAGGGTTTGGTTTAGGGTTAGTGTTTGGTCTTCGGTTAGGGTTAGGTTTAGTTTTAGGTTTAGAGTTAAGATTAGGGTTTGGCTTAGGGTTAGGCTTAGGGTTAGGGCTAGGCGATAGGGATAGGGTTAGAGTTAGGGTTGGGGTTAGTGTTTGGGCTAGGGTTAGGGTTAGGGTTAGGGTTAGGGTTAGGGTTAGGGTTAGGTTTAGTATTAGGATTAGGGTTTGGGTTTCGCTTAGTGTTAGGGTTAGGGTTAGGGTTTGCATTAGTTTTAGGGTTAGGGATGGGGTTTAGGTTAGGGTTAGGGCTAGGGTTTGGGTTAGGATTTAGGTTTGGATTTGGGTTAGGTTTAGGGTTAATTTTAGGGCTTGGGTTAGGTTTAGGGTTAGAGTTAGGGCTTGGGTTTAGGTTAGGTTGAGGGTTTGGGTTAGGCTTACCGTTAGGGTTCGGGTTAGGGTTAGGGTTAGGGTTAGGGGTTAGAGTTAGTATTAGTGTTTGGGCTTGGGTTAGGGTTAGGTTTAGAGATAGGTGTAGGTTGTGGTTTGGCTTAGGGTTATGGTTATGTTTAGGTTTGGGGTTAGGGTTAGTGTTAGGATTAGGGTTAGGGCTAGGCGATAGGGATAGGGTTAGGGTTAGGGTTGGGGTTAGATTTAAGGTTAGGGTGAGGGTTTGGGTTAGGGTTTGGGTTAGGGTTAAGGTTAGTGTTAGGGTTAGGGGTTAGGGTTAGGGTTCGGGTTAGGGTTAGGGTTAGGGGTTAGGGTTAGTATTAGTGTTTGAGCTGGGTTAGGGTTAGGTTTAGGGATAGGGGTAGGTTGTGGTTTGACTTAGGATTATGGTTAGGTTTAGAGTTAGTGTTAGGGTTAGTGTTAGGATTAGGGTTAGGGCTAGGCAATAGGGATATTGTTAGGGTTAGGGTTGGGGTTAGTGTTCGGGCTTGGGTTAGGGTTAGTGTTAGGTTTAGGATTAGGGTTAGGTTTAGTGATAGGATTAGGGTTTGGGTTTCGGTTAGGGTTAGGGTTAGGGTTACGGTTTGCGTTAGTGTTAGGGTTAGGGATAGGGTTTAAGTTAGGGTTAGGGTTAGGGTTTGGGTTAGGATTTAGGTTTGGATTAGCGTTAGGGTTAGGGTTAGTTTTAGGGCTTGGGTTAGGGTTAGGGTTAGAGTTAGGGCTTGGCTTTAGGTTAGGTTTAGGGTTTGGGTTAGGCTTAGGGTTAGGGTTCGGATTAGGGTTAGGGTTAGGGTTAGCGTTAAGATTAGGGTTTGGTTTAGGGTTAGGGTTAGGGTTAGGGTTAGGGTTTGGGTTAGGGTTAGGGTTGAAGTTTGGGTTTGGGTTAGGGATAGGGTTAGGGTTAGAGTTAGGATTTGGGTTAGGGTCAGGGTTAAGGTTAGGGTTAGGGTTAGGGTTTGGGTTAGGGTTGGGTTTAGTGTTAATGTTAGGGATAGGGTGTGGGTTTGGGTTAGTTTTAGGCTTAGGGTTAGGGTTAGGGTAAGTGTTAGGGTTAGGGCTTTGGTAAGGGTTAGGGTTAGGGTTACGGTTAGGGTAAGCGTTAGGGTTAGGGTTTCGTTTAGGGTTAGGTTTAGGGTTCGGGTTAAGTTTAGGTTTTGGGTTTTGGTTAGGGTTAGGCTTAGGGTTAGGGTTAGGGTAAGTGTTATGGTTAGGGTTTGGATTAGGGTTAGGGTTAGGTTTAGGCTTAGGGTTAGGGTTTGGTTTGGTTTAGGGTTAGTGTTAGGGTTAGGGCAAGGGTTAGGGTTAGGTTTAGGGTTACGGTTAAGTTTAGTTTTAGGGCTTGGGTTAGGGTTAGGGTTAGGGTTAGGGATTGGGTTTAGGTTAGATTTAGGGTTTGGGTAGGCTTAGGGTTAGGGTTAGGGTTAGGGTTAGGGTTAGATTAAGGTAGAGGGTTAGTGTTGGGTTAGGTTTAGGTTTAAGTTTAGGGTTAGGCTTCGTGTAAGTGTTAGGGGTGGTTTAGGGTTAGTGTTAGGGTTACGGTTAAGGTTAGGGTTAAGGTTTGGGTTTCGGTTAGAGTTGGGTTTAGAGTTAGGTTTTGGTTTAGGGTTAGGTTTGGAGTAAGAGTTAGGGTTAGTGTTAGGTTTGTGATTAGTGTTAGGGTTAGGGTTAGGTTTTGGGTTAGGGTTAGAGTTAGGGTTAGGGTTAGGGTTAGTGTTAGGGTTTAGGGTTTAGGGTTAGGGTTCGGGTAAAGGTTAGGGTTATGGTTTGTTTTAGGGTTTGGGTTAGGGTTAAGGTTAGGGTCAGGGTTAGGGGTTAGGGCAAGGTTTACGGTTAGGTTTAGGGTTAGTGTTCGGGTTAGGGTTCGTGTTAGGTTTAGGGTTAGTGTTACTGTTAGGGTTTATGTTAGGGTTAGGGTTAGGGTTAGGGTTTGGGTTAGGGTTAGGGTTAGAGTTCGGGTTAGGGTTCGGGTTAGGTTTAGGGTTAGTGTTACGGTTAGGGTTTGGGTTAGGTTTAGGGTTAGGGTTAGAGTTAGGGTTAGGGTTAGGGATTTGTTTGGGGTAGGGTTAATGTTAGGGTTAGGGATAGAGTATAGGTTAGGTTTAGGGTTAGGGTTAGGGTTAGGGTTAGGGTTTGGGTTAGAGTAAGGTATCGGGTTAGGGTTTGGGTTAGGTTTAAGGTTAGGGTTAGGGTTTGGGTTCGGGTTTGGGTTAGGGTTAAGGTAAGGGTTA
>CM069528.1:3557500-3590000 GCA_035773235.1 Eospalax fontanierii
GTAAGGGTTATGTTTAGGGTTTGGGTTTGGTTCAGGTTTAGGTTTAGGGTTAGGTTTTGGGTTTGGGTTAGGGTTATGGTTAGGATTACGGTTAGGGTTAGGGTTAGGGTTTGGTTTGGGTTAATGTTAGCGTTAGGGTTATGGTTAGTTTTAGGGTTTGGGTTAGGGCTGGGTTATGGTTAGGGTTTGAGTTAGGGTTAGGTTTAGGGTTATGGTTTAGGGTTTTGGGTTATGGTCCGGTTTCGGTTAGGGTTAGGGTTAGGGTTAGTGTTTGGGTTAGGGTTTGTGTTAGGGTTAGCATTAGTGTTAGGGTTAGGTTATTGTTAGGATTAGGGATTGGGTTAGGTTTAGGGTTAGGGTTAGGGTTAGGGTTTGGGTTAGGGTTAGGGTTGAAGTTTGGGTTTGGGTTAGGGTTAGGGTTAGGTTTACGGTTAGGGTTTGGATTTCGGTTAGGGTTAGTGTTAGGTTTTCGGTTAGGGTTAGGGTTAGTGTTAGGGTTTAGGGTTTAGGGTTAGGGTTCAGGTAAAGGTTAGGGTTATGGTTTGTTTTTTGGTGTTGGGTTAGGGTTAAGGTTAGGGTCAGGGTTAGGGGTTAGGGTAAGGTTTACGGTTAGGTTTAGGGATAGTGTTCGGGTTAGGGTTCGTGTTAGGTTTAGGGTTAGTGTTACGGTTAGGGTTTATGTTAGGGTTAGGGTTAGGGTTAGGGTTTGGGTTAGGGTTAGGGTTAGGGTTCGGGTTAGGGGTTCGGGTTAGGTTTAGGGTTAGTGTTACGGTTAGGGTTTGGGTTAGGGTTAGGGTTAGGGTTAGAGTTAGGGTTAGGATTAGGGATTTGTTTGGGGTAGGGTTAATGTTAGGGTTAGGGATAGAGTATAGGTTAGGTTTAGGGTTAGGGTTAGGGTTAGGGTTTGGGTTAGAGTAAGGTATCGGGTTAGGGTTTGGGTTAGGTTTAAGGTTAGGGTTAGGGTTTGGGTTCGGCTTTGGGTTAAGGTTAAGGTTAGGGTTAGGTTTAGGGGTTAGGGTTAGGGTTAGGGTTATTGTTTGGGTTAGGGTTAGGGTTAGTGTTACGGTTAGGGTTTAGGGTACGGTTAGGTTTAGGGTTATTGTTTGGGCTTGGGTTAGTGTTAGGTTTGGGGTTAGGGTTAGAGTTAGGGTTAGGGTTTGGCTTAGGGTTATGGTTATGGTTAGGGTTAGGTTTAGGGCTAGGCGATAGGGATAGGGTTAGGGTTAGGGTTAGGGTTATGGTTAGGGTTTGGCCTTGGGATAGGGTTAGTGTTAGGGTTAGTATTAGGGTTAGGTTTAGTGTTAGGATTAGGGTTTGGGTTTCGGTTAGGATTAGGTTTAGGCTTAGGTTTTGGGTTAGTGTTAGGGTTTGGGATACGGTTAGGGTTCGGGTAAGGGTTAGGGTTAGGTTTTGTGTTAGGGTTAGGGTTAGGTTTAGTGTTAGGATTAGGGTTTGTGTTAGGTTTAGGGTTAGGGTTAGGTTTAGGGTTTGGGTTTGGTTTAGGGTTAGGGTTAGGGTTAGGGTTTGGTTACTGTTAATGTTAGGGTTAGGGTTAGGGTTAGGGTTAGGATTTGATTTAGGGTCAGGGTTAGGGTTAGGGTTTGGGATAGGGTTATGTTTATGGTTAGGGTTAGGGTTAGGATTAGGTTTAGGGTTAGGGTTAGGGTTAGGGTTTCGTTTAGGGTTAGTTTTAGGGTTCGGGTTAGGTTTAGGGTGTGGGTTTGGGTTAGGGTTAGGCTTAGGGTTACGGTTAGGGTAAGTGTTAGGGTCAGGGTTTGGTTTAGGGTTAGGGGTACGGGTAGGTTTAGGTTTAGGGTTAGGGTTTGGTTTGGTTTCAGGTTAGTGTTAGTGTTAGGGGAAGGGTTAGGGTTAGGGTTAGGGTTAGGGGTGGTTTAGGGTTAGTGTTAGGGTTAGGATTAAAGTTAGGGTTAAGGATTAGTATTGGGTTAGTGTTAGGTTTAGAGTTGGGCTTTGGTTTAGGTTTAGGTTTTGGGCTAGGGTTGGGGTTATGGTTAGGGTTAGGGTTAGGGTTAGGATTAGGGTTCGGTTTAGGTTTAGGTTTTGGGTTAGTGTTAATGTTAGGGTTAGGGTCAGAGTTTGGTTTGGGTTAGGGTTAGGGTTAGGGTTAGGGTTTATGTTTGGTTTAAGGTTAGGGTTAGGGTTAGATTTAGGGCTTGGGTAAGTGTTAAGGTTAGGGTTAGGGCTTGGGTTTAGGTTAGTTTTAAGTTTTGGGTTAGGCTTAGGTTTAGGGTTTGTGTTAGGGTTAGGTTTAGCTTTGGGGTTAGGGTTAGGGTTAGGGTTAGGGTTAGTTTTAGGGCTTGTGTTAGGGTTAGGGTTAGGGTTAGGGATTGGGTTTAGGATAGGTTTAGGGTTTGGGTTAGGCTTAGGGATAAGTTTTGGGTTTGGGTTAGGTTTAGGTTTAGGTTTAGGGTTATGGTTAGAGTTAGGGTTAGGGTTTGGGTTTGGGTTAGAGTAAGGAATCGGGTTAGGGTTTGGGTTAGGTTTAAGGTTAGGGTTGGGGTTTGGGTTAGCGTTTGGGTTAGGGTTAGGGTTAGTGTTACAGTTAGGGTTTAGGGTAGGGTTAGGTTTAGGGTTAGGGTTAGGGTTAGGGTTTGTGTTACAGTTACGGTTAGGGTTAGGGTTAGGGTTTGGGTTTGGTTTAGGGTAAGGGTTAAGGCTAGGGTTAGGGTTAGGGTTTCGTTTTGGGTTAGAGTAAGGTATCGCGTTAGGGTTTGGGTTAGGTTTAAGGTTAGGGTTAGGGTTTGGGTTAGGGTTAGGGTTAGGGTTTGGGTTAGTGTTATGGTTAGGGATAGGGTTTAGGTTCGGGTTAGGGTTAGGGTTTAGGTTTGGGTTAGGGTTAGGGTTAGGGTTAGTTTTAGAGCTTGGGTTAGGGTAAGGGTTAGAGTTAGGGCTTGGGTTTAGGTTTGGTTTAGGTTTTGGGTTCGGCTTAGGGTTAGGGTTCGGGTTAGGGTTAGGGTTAGGTTTAGGGTTAGGTTTTGGGTTAGGGTTTGGGTTAGGGTTAAGGTTAGGGTTAGGGTTAGGGGTTAGGGTTAGGTTTAGGGTTAGGGTTAGTGTTAGGGTTTGGGTTTGGGTTAGAGTAAGGTATCGGGTTAGGGTTTGGGTTACGATTAAGGTTAGGGTTAGGGTTTGGGTTAGGGTTTGGGTTAGGGTTAAGGTTAGTGTTAGGGTCAGGGGTTAGGGTTAGGGTTCGGCTTAGGGTTAGGGTTAGGTTTAGTATTATGGTTAGGATTTGGGGTAGGGTTAGATTTAGGGGTAGGGTTAGGGTTAGGGTTTGTGTTATGGTTAGGGTTAGGGTTAGTGTTAGGGTTAGGTTTTGGGTTAGGGTTAGGGTTTGGTTTAGGGTTAGTGTTTGGGCTTGGGTTAGGGTTAGGTTTAGTTTTAGGTTTAGAGTTAAGATTAGTGTTTGGCTTAGGGTTAGGGTTAGGGTTAGGGCTCGGCGATAGGGATAGGGTTAGAGTTAGTGTTGGGGTTAGTGTTTGGGCTAGGGTTAGGGTTAGGGTTAGGGTTAGGGTTAGGGTTAGGTTTAGTATTAGGATTAGGGTTTGGGTTTCGGTTAGGGTTAGGGTTATGGTTAGGGTTTGCGTTAGTTTTAGGGTTAGGGATAGGGTTTAGGTTTAGTGTTAGGGTTAGGGTTTGGGTTAGGGTTTGGGTTAGGGTTAAGGTTAGGGTTTGGGTTAGGGTTAGGGTTAGGGTTAGTATTACTGTTACGGTTAGGATTTGGGGTAGGGTTAGGTTTAGGGGTAGGGTTAGGGTTAGAGTTTGTGTTAGGGTTACGGTTAGGGTTAGAGTTAGGTTTAGGGTTTGGGGTAGGGTTAGGGTTAGGGTTAGGTTTAGGGTTAGGGTTAGGGTTAGGGTTAGTTAGGGTTAGGTTTAGGGTTAGGGTTAGGTTTAGGGTTAGGGTTAGGGTTAGGGTTACGGTTAGTTAGGGTTAGGGTGAGGGTTAGTTTTAGGGTTAGGGTTAGGGTTAGTTAGGGTTAGGGTGAGGGTTAGTTTTAGGGTTAGGGTTAGGGTTAGGGTTAGGGTTAGGGTTAGTTATAGGGCTTGGGTTAGGGTTAGGGTTAGGGTTAGGGCTTGGGTTTAGGTTAGGTTTAGGGTTTGGGTTAGGCTTAGGGTTAGGGTTTGTGTTTGGGTTAGCGTTAGGGTTTGGGTTAGGGTTAGGGTTAGGGTTAGGTTTTGGGTTAGGGTTAGGATTGAAGCTTGGGTTTGGGTTAGGGTTAGGTTTCGGGTGTGTGTTTCGTTTACGATTAGGCTTAGGGTTAAGGTTTGGTTTGTTTTAGGGTTAGTGTTAGGGTTAGGGGAATTAGGGTTAGGGTTAGGGTTAGGGATAGGATTAGGGGTGGTTTAGGGCTAAGGTTAGGGTTAGGATTAAGGTTAGGGTTAAGGTTTAGGTTTGCGTTAGAGTTAGGTTTAGAGTTTGGGTTTGGTTTAGGGTTAGGTTAAGGCTTAGGGTTGGGGTTAGGTTTAGGGTTAGGGTTAGGGTTAGGGTTAGGATTAGGGTTAGGTTTAGGTTTAGGTTTTGGGTTAGGGTTAGGGTTAGGGTTAGGGTTAGGGTTTGTTTGGGTTAGGGTTAATGTTACGGATAGGGTAAGGGTTAGGTTTGAGGTTAGGGTTAGGTTTAGGGTTAGGATCAGGGTTAGGGTTAGGGATTGGGTTTAGGTTAGGTTTAGGGTTTGGGTAGGCTTAGGGTTAGGGTTTGTGTTTGGGTTAGGTTTAGGTTTAGGGTTAGGGTTATGTTTAGTTTTTGGGTTTGGGTTAGAGTAACGTATAGGGTTTATTGTTTGGGTTAGGTTTAGTGTTAGGGTTAGGGTTTGGGTTAGGGTTTGGGTTAGGGTTAAGGTTAGGGTTAGGGTTAGGTTTTATTGTTAGGGTTAGGGTTTGGGTTAGGGTTACAGTTAGGGTTAGGGTTAGGGTTAGGGTTTGGGTTTGGGTTAGAGTAAGGTATAGGGTTAGGGTTTGGGTTATGTTTAGTGTTAGGGTTAGGGTTAGGGTTAGTTAGGGTTAGGGTGAGGGTTAGGTTTAGGGTTAGGGTTAGGGTGAGGATTAGTTATAGGGCTTGGGATAGGGTTAGGGTTAGGGTTAGGGCTTGGGTGTAGGTTAGGTTTAGGGTTTGGGTTAGGCTTAGGGTTAGGGTTTGGGTTTGGGTTAGGTTTAGGGTTAGGGTTAGGGTTAGGGTTAGGGTTTGGGTTTGGGTTAGAGTAAGGTATAGGGTAATTGTTTGAGTTAGGTTTAGTCTTAGCGTTAGGGTTTGGGTTAGGGTTTGGGTTAGGGTTAAGGTTAGGGTTAGGGTTAGGGGTTAGGGTTAGGGTTAGGGTTTTGGTTAGGGTTAAGTTTAGGGTTAGGGTTAGGGTTTGGGTAAGGGTTAGGGTTAGGGTTAGGTTTACGGTTAGTGTTTGGGCTTGGGTTAGGGTTAGGTTTAGGGTTAGGTTTAGAGTTAGGTTTAGGGTTTGGCTTAGGGTTAGGGTTAGGGTCATTGCTAGGCGATAGGGATAGGGTTAGGGTTAGGGTTGGGGTTAGTGTTTGGACTCGGGTTAGGGTTAGGGTTAGAGTTAGGGTTAGAGTTTGGCTTAGGGTTAGGGTTAGGGTTATTGCTAGGCGATAGGGATAAGGTTAGGGTTAGGGTTTGGGTTAGTGTTTCGGTTTGGGTTAGGGTTAGTGTTAGGGTTAGGTTTAGTGTTAGGATTAGGGTTTGGGTTTCGGTTAGGGTTAGGGTTAGGGTTAGGGTTAGTGTTATGGTTAGGGACAGGGTTTCGGTTCGGGTTAGGGTTAGGGTTTGGGTTAGGGTTTAGGTTTGGGTTAGGGTTAGGGTTAGGTTTAGTTTTAGGGCTTGGGTTAGGGTGAGGGTTAGAGTTAGGGCTTGGGTTTAGGTTAGGTTTAGGTTTTGGGTTAGGCTTAGGGTTAGGGTTCGGGTTAGGGTTTGGGTTAGGGTTAGGGTTAGGTTTTGGGTTAGGGTTTGGGTTAGGGTTAAGGTTAGGGTTAGGGTTAGGGTTTAGGGTTAGGTTTAGGGTTAGGATTAGTGTTTGGGTTGGGGTTAGATTTAGGTTTAGAGATAGGGGTAGGTTTTGATTTGGCTTAGGGTTAGGGTTAGGGTTAGGGTTAGGGTTAGGGTTAGTGTTAGGATTAGGGTTTGGGTTAGGGTTAGGGTTAGTGTTAGGGTTTGGGTTAGGGTTACGGTTAGGGTTAGGGTTTGGGTTAGGGTTAGGATTGACGTTTGGGTTTGGGTTAGGGTTAGGGTTAGGTTTCGGGTGTGGGTTTGGTTTACGATTAGGCTTAGGGTTAAGCTTTGGTTTGTTTTAGGGTTAGTGTTAGGGTTAGGGGAATTAGGGTTAGGGTTAGGGTTAGGGATAGGGTTAGGGGTGGTTTAGGGCTAAGGTTAGGGTTAGGATTAAGTTTAGTGTTAAGGTTTAGGTTTGGGTTAGAGTTAGGTTCAGAGTTGGGGTTTGGTTTAGGGTTAGATTAAGGGTTAGGGTTGGGGTTAGGTTTAGGGTTAGGGTTAGGGTTAGGGTTAGGATTAGGGTTTGGTTTAGGTTTAGGTTTTGGGTTAGGGTTAGCGTTAGGGTTAGGGTTAGGGTTTGGTTTGGGTTAGGGTTAATGTTACCGAAGGGGTAAGGGTTAGGTTTGGGGTTAGGGTTAGATTTAGGGTTACTGTTTGAGGTTGGTTTAGGGATAGGGTTTGGGTTAGGGTTAGGGTTAGGGATTGGTTTGGGGTAGGGTTAGTGTTAGGGTTAGGGATAGAGTTTAGGTTAGGGTTAGGGTTAGGGTTTAGGTTTGGTTTAGGGTTAGGGTTAGGGTTAGGGTTAGAGTTTGGCTTAGGGTTTAGGTTTGGGTTAGGGTTAGGGTTAGGGTTAGTTTTAGGGCTTGGGTTAGGGTTAGGGTTAGGGTTAGGGCTTGGGTTTAGGTTAGGTTTAAGGTTTGGGTTAGGCTTAGCTTTAGGGCTTGTGTTTGGGTTAGGGTTAGCTTTAGGGTTAGGGATAGAGTTAGGGTTAGGCTTAGTTTTAGTGCTTGTGTTAGGGTTAGGGTTAGGGTTAGGGATTGGGTGTAGGTTAGGTTTAGGGTTTGGGTTAGGCTTAGGGTTAGTGTTTGGGTTTCGGTTATGTTTAGGTTTAGGGTTAGGGTTAGGGCTAGGGTTAGGGTTTGGGTTTGGGTTAGAGTAAGGTATGGGGTTAGGGTTTGGGTTAGGTTTAATGTTAGGTTTAGGGTATGGGTTAGGGTTTGGGTTAGGGTTAAGGTTAGTGTTAGGTTTAGGGGTTAGGGTTAGTGTTAGGCTTAGGGTTAGGGTTAGGTTTAGTGTTACGGTTAGGGTCTGGGGTAGGGTTAGATTTAGGGGTTGGGTTAGGGTTAGGGTTTGTGTTAGGGTTAGGGTTGGGTTAGTGTTAGGGTTAGGTTTTGGGTTAGGGTTAGGGTTAGGTTTAGGGTTAGGGTTAGGGTTAGGGCTAGGCGATAGGGATAGGGTTAGAGTTAGGGTTGGGGTTACTGTTTGGGCTAGGGTTAGGGTTAGGGTTAGGGTTAGGGTTTGTGTTTGTTTTAGGGTTAGGGATAGGGTTTAGGTTTGTGTTAGGGTTAGGGTTTGGGTTAGGATTTAGGTTTGGATTTGGGTAAGGTTTAGGGTTAATTTTAGGGCTTGGGTTAGGTTTAGGGTTAGAGTTAGGGCTTGGGTTTAGGTTAGGTTGAGGGTTTGTGTTAGGGTTAGCGTTAGGGTTCGGGTTAGGGTTAGGGTTACCGTTAGGGGTACGGGGTAGGGTTTGTATTAGTGTTTGGGCTTGGGTGTGGGTGAGTTTTAGGGAGAGGGGTAGGTTGTGCTTTGGCTTAGGGTTATGGTTAGGTTTAGGTTTAGGGTTAGGGTTAGTGTTAGGATTAGGGTTAGGGCTAGGCGATAGGGATAGGGTTAGTGTTAGGGTTGGGGTTAGTGTTTGGGCTTGTGTTAGGGTTAGTGCTAGGGTTAGGATTAGGGTTAGGTTTAGTGTTAGGATTAGGGTTTGGGTTTTTTTTAGGGTTAGGGTTACCGTTTGCGTTAGTGTTAGGGTTAGGGATAGGGTTTACTTTAGGGTTAGGGTTAGCGTTTGGGTAGGATTTAGTTTTGGATTAGCGTTAGGGTTAGGGTTAGTTTTAGGGCTTGGGTTAGGGTTAGGGTTAGAGTTAGGGCTTGGCTTTAGGTTAGGTTTAGGGTTTGGGTTAGGCTTAGGGTTAGGGTGCGTGTTAGGGTTAGGGTTAGAGTTAGGGTTAGGGTTAGGTTTAGGGTGAGGGTTAGTGTTAGGATTCGGGTTTGGGTTAGGGTTAGGGTTAGGGTTAGGGTTAGGGTTTGGGTTAGGGTTAGGGTTGAAATTTGGGTTTTGGTTAGGGTTAGGTTTAGGGTTTCGGTTATGGTTAGGGTTAGGGTTCGGTTTATGGTTAGTTTTAGGGTGTGGGTTTGGTTTAGGATTAGGCTTAGGGTTAGGGTAAGGGTAAGTGTTAGGGGTAGGGTTTGGGTTAGTGTTAGGGTTTGGGATAGGATTAGGGGTAGGGTAAGGGGTAGGGTTAGGGTTTGTGTGAGGGTTAGGGTTAGGGTTAGTGTTAGGATTAGAGTTTGTGTTAGGTTTAGGGTTAGGGTTAGGGTTAGGTTTTCGGTTTGGGTTAGGGTTAGGGTTAGGGTTATTGTTTGGTTTAGGGTTAGGGTTAGGGTTTGGTTTGGTTTAGGGTTAATGTTAGGGTTTGTATTAGGGTTAGCGTTAGGGTTAGGTTTAGGGTTAGGGTTAGGGTTAGGGTTAGTTAGGGTTAGGGTTAAGATTAGGGTTAGGGTTAGGGTTAGGGTTAGGGTTAGGGTTAGTTATAGGGCTTGGGTTAGGGTTAGGGTTAGGGTTAGGGCTAGGCGATAGGGATAGGGTTAGTGTTAGGGTTGGGGTTAGTGTTTCGGCTTGGGTTAGGGTTAGTGTTAGGGTTAGGATTAGGGTTAGGTTTAGTGTTAGGGTTAGGGTTAGAGTTAGTTTTAGGACTTGGGTTAGGGTGAGGGTTAGAGTTAGGGCTTGGGTTTAGGTTAGGTTTAGGTTTTGGGTTAGGCTTAGGGTTAGGGTTCGGGTTAGGGTTAGGGTTAGCGTTAGGGTTAGGGTTAGGTTTTGTGTTAGGTTTTGAGTTAGGGTTAAGGTTAGGGTTAGGGTTAGGGGTTTGGGTTAGGTTTAGGGTTAGGATTAGTGTTTGGGTTTGGGTTAGGGTTAGGTTTAGGGATAGGGGTAGGTTTTGGTTTGGCTTAGGGTTAGGATTAGGGTTAGGGTTAGGGTTAGGGTTAGGGTTAGTGTTAGGATTAGGGTTTGGGTTAGGGTTAGGGTTAGCGTTAGGGTTTGGGTTAGGGTTAGGGTTAGGGTTAGTGTTTGGGTTAGGGTTAGGATTGAAGTTTGGGTTTGGTTTAGGGTTAGGGTTATGGTTAGGTTTCGGGTGTGGGTTTGGTTTACGATTAGGCTTAGGGTTAAGGTTTGGTTTGTTTTAGAGTTAGTGTTAGGGTTAGGGGAATTAATGTTAGGGTTAGGGTTAGGGTTAGGGTTAAGGTTTAGGTTTGGGTTAGAGTTAGGTTTAGAGTTGGGGTTTGGTTTAGGGTTAGATTAAGGGTTAGGGTTGGGGTTAGGTTTAGGGTTAGGGATAGGGTTAGGGTTAGGAATAGGGTTAGGTTTAGGTTTAGGTTTTGGGTTAGGGTTAGGGTTAGGGTTAGGGTTTGGTTTGGGTTAGGGTTAATGTTACGGAAAGGGTAAGGGTTAGGTTTGGGTTTAGGGTTAGGTTTAGGGTTACTGTTTGAGGTTGGATTAGGGTTAGGGTTAGGGTTAGGGTTATGGTTAGGGATTGGTTTGGGGTAGGGTTAGTGTTAGGGTTAGGGATAGAGTTTAGGTTAGGGTTAGGGTTAGGGTTAGAGTTTAGGTTTGGTTTAGGGTTAGTGTTAGGGTTAGGGTTAGAGTTTGGGTTAGGGTTTAGGTTTGGGTTAGGGTTAGGGTTAGGGTTAGTTTTAGGGGTTGGGTTATTGTTAGGGTTAGGGTTAGGGCTTGGGTTTAGGTTAGGTTTGAGGTTTGGGTTAGGCTTAGGTTTAGGGCTTGTGTTTGGGTTAGGGTTAGCTTTAGGGTTAGGGTTAGGGTTAGGGTTAGGGTTAGTTTTAGTGCTTGGGTTAGGGTTGGGGTTAGGGTTAGGGATTGGGTGTAGGTTAGGTTTAGTGCTTGGGTTAGGCTTAGGTTTAGTGTTTGGGTTTGGGTTATGTTTAGGTTTAGGGTTAGGGTTAGGGTTAGGGTTAGGTTAGGGTTTGGGTTTGGGTTAGAGTAAGGTATCGGGTTAGGTTTTGGGTTACGATTAAGTTTAGGGTTAGGGTTTGGGTTAGGGTTTGGGTTAGGGTTAAGGTTAGTGTTAGAGTCAGGGGTTAGGCTTAGGGTTAGGCTTAGGGTTAGGGTTAGGGTTAGTGTTAGGGTTAGGTTTTGGGTTAGGGTTAGGGTTTGGGTTAGGGTTAGTGTTTGGGCTTGGGTTAGGGTTAGGTTTAGTTTTAGGTTTAGAGTTAAGATTAGGGTTTGGCTTAGGGTTAGGCTTAGGGTTAGGGCTAGGCGATAGGGATAGGGTTAAAGTTAAGGTTGGGGTTAGTGTTTGGGCTAGGGTTAGGGTTAGGGTTAGGGTTAGGTTTAGGTTTAGTGTTAGGATTAGGGTTTGGGTTTCGGTTAGGGTTAGGGTTAGGGTTAGGGTTTGCGTTAGTTTTAGGGTTAGGGGTAGGGTTTAGGTTAGGGTTAGGGTTAGGGTTTGGGTTAGGATTTAGGTTTGGATTTGTTTTAGGTTTAGGGTTCATTTTACGGCTTGCGTTAGGTTTAGGGTTAGAGTTAGGGCTTGGGTTTAGGTTAGCTTGAGGGTTTGGGTTAGGCTTAGTGTTAGGGTTCGGGTTAGGGTTAGGGTTAGGGGTTAGGGTTAGTATTAGTGTTTGGGCTTGGGTTAGGGTTAGGTTTAGGGATAGGGGTAGGTTGCGGTTTGACTTAGGGTTATGGTTAGGTTTAGAGTTAGTGTTAGGGTTAGTGTTCGGATTAGGGTTAGGGCTAGGCAACAGGAATATTGTTAGGGTTAGGGTTCGGGTTAGTGTTGGGGCTTGGGTTAGGGTTTGTGTTAGGGTTAGGATTAGGGTTAGGTTTAGTGTTAGGATTAGGGTTTGGGTTTCGGTTAGGGTTAGGGTTTTGGTTAGGGTTATGGTTAGGTTTAGGGTGTGGGTTTGGTTTAGTATTAGGCTTAGGGTTAGAGTTAGGGTAAGTGTTAGGGTTAGGGTTAGGGTTAGTATTAGTGTTACGGTTAGGATTTGGGGTAGGGTTAGGTTTAGGGGTAGGGTTAGGGTTAGGGTTTGTGTTAGGGTTACGGTTAGGGTTGGAGTTAGGTTTAGGGTTTGGGTTAGGGTTAGGGTTAGGGTTTGGGTTAGGGTTAGGGTTAGGGTTAGGGTTAGTTAGGGTTAGGTTTAGGGTTAGGGTTAGGGTTAGGGTTAGGTTTAGGGTTAGGGTTAGTTAGGGTTAGGGTGAGGGTTAGGTTTAGGGTTAGGGTTAGGGTTAGTTATAGGGCTTGCGTTAGTGTTAGGGTTAGGGTTAGGGCTTGGGTTTAGGTTAGGTTTAGGGTTTGGGTTAGGCTTATGGTTACGGTTTGGGTTTGGGTTTGGATTAGGTTTAGAGTTAGGGTTAGGGTTTCGGTTTGGGTTAGAGTAAGGTATAGGGTTAGGGTTTGGGTTAAGTTTAGTGTTAGGGTTAGGGTTTGGGTTAGGGTTTGTGTTAGGGTTAAGGTTAGGGTTAGGGTTAGGGGTTAGGATTAGGGTTAGGTTTTGGGTTAGGGTTAGGTTTAGGGTTAGGGTTAGTGTTTGGGTTAGGCTTAGGGTTAGCGTTAGGTTTAGGGTCAGTGGTTGGGCTTGCGTTAGGGTTAGGTTTAGGTTTAGAGTTAGAGTAAGGGTTAGGGTTTGGGTAAGGAATAGGGATAGGGTTAGGTCTAGGCGATAGGGATAGGGTTAGGGTTAGGGTTGGGGTTAGTGTTTCGGCTTGGGTTAGGGTTAGTGTTAGGGTTAGGATTAGGGTTAGGTTTAGTGTTAGGGTTAGGGTTAGGGTTAGTTTTAGGGCTTGGGTTAGGGTGATGGTTAGAGTTAGGGCTTGGGTTTAGGTTAGGTTTAGGTTTTGGGTGAGGTTTAGGGTGGGGGTTGGGGTTAGGGTTAGGGATAGCGTTAGGGTTGGGGTTAGGTTTTGGGTTAGGTTTTGGGTTAGGGTTAAGGTTAGGGTTAGGGTTAGGGGTTTGGGTTAGGTTTAGGGTTAGGATTAGTGTTTGGGTTTGGGTTAGGGTTAGGGTTAGGGTTAGGGTTAGGGTTAGGGTTAGGGTTAGTGTTAGGATTAGGGTTTGGGTTAGGGTTAGGTTTAGCGTTAGGGTTTGGGTTAGGGTTAGGGTTAGGGTTAGTGTTTGGGTTAGGGTTAGGATTGAAGTTTGGGTTTGGGTTAGGGTTAGGGTTAGGGTTAGGTTTCGGGTGTGGGTTTGGTTTACGATTAGGTTTAGGGTTAAGGTTTCGTTTGTTTTAGGGTTAGTGTTAGGGTTAGGGATAGAGTTAGGGGTGGTTTAGGGCTAAGGTTAGGGTTAGGATTAAGGTTAGGGTTAAGGTTTAGGTTTGGGTTAGAGTTAGGTTTAGAGTTGGGGTTTGGTTTAGGGTTAGATTAAGGGTTAGGGTTGGGGTTAGGTTTAGGGTTTTGGTTAGGTTTAGGTTTAGGATTAGGGTTAGGTTTAAGGTTAGGTTTAGGGTTAGGGTTAGTGTTAGGATTAGGGTTTGGGTTAGGGTTACGGTTAGGGTTAGGGTTTTGGTTAGGGTTAGGGTTGAAGTTTGGGTTTGGGTTAGGGTTAG
This sequence comes from Eospalax fontanierii, assembly GCA_035773235.1. NCBI lineage: Eukaryota > Metazoa > Chordata > Mammalia > Rodentia > Spalacidae > Eospalax > Eospalax fontanierii. The sequence goes on from CM069528.1 coordinate 3,570,354, forward strand.
GTTTAGGGTTTCGGTTAGGGTTAGGGTTAGGGTTATGGTTAGGTTTAGGGTGTGGGTTTGGTTTAGGATTAGGCTTAGGGTTAGGGTTAGGGTAAGTGTTAGGGTTAGGGTTTGGGTTAGTGTTAGGGTTTGGGATAGGATTAGGGGTAGGTTAAGGGTTAGGATTAGGGTTTGTGTGAGGGTTAGGGTTAGGGTTAGTGTTAGGATTAGAGTTTGTGTTAGGTTTAGGTTTAGGGTTAGGGTTAGGGTTAGGGTTTCGGATTGGGTTAGGGTTACGGTTAGGGTTAGTGTTTGGTTTAGGTTTAGGGTTAGGGTTTGCTTTGGTTTACGGTTAGTGTTAGGGTTAGTATAACGGTTAGCGTTAGGGTTAGGTTTAGGGTTAGGGTTAGGGTTAGGGTTAGGTTTAGGATTAGGGTTAGGGTTAGTTAGGGTTAGGGTTAGGTTTAGGTTTAGGGTTAGGGTTAGGGTTAGGGTTAGTGTTAGTTATAGGGCTTGGGTTATGGTTAGGGTTAGGGTTAGGGCTTGGGTTTAGGTTAGGTTTAGGGTTTGGGTTAGGCTTAGGGTTAGGGTTTGGGTTTGGGTTAGGTTTAGGGTTAGGGTTAGGGTTTCGGTTAGGGTTAGGGTTTAGGTTAGGGTTAGTGTTTGGTTTAGGGTTAGGGTTAGATTTTGTTTTGGTTTAGGGTTAGGGTTAGGGTTAGGGTTAGGGTTAGGGTTAGGGTTAGGGTTTGCTTTGGTTTAGGTTTAGGGTTAGGGTTAGGGTTCGGATTAGGCTTAGGGTTAGGGTTAGGGTAAGTGTTAGGGTTAGGGTTTGGGTTTGTGTTAGGGCTTGGGATAGGATTAGGGCAGAGTAAGGGTTAGGGTTAGGGTTTGTGTGAGGGTTAGGGTTAGGGTTAGGGTTAGTGTTAGGATTAGAGTTTGTGTTAGGTTTAGGGTTAGGGTTAGGGTTAGGGTTTCGGTTTGGTTTAGGGTTAGGGTTAGGGTTAGGGTTTGGTTTAGGGTTAGGGTTAGGGTTTGCTTTGGTTTAGGGTTAGTGTTAGGGTTAGTATAAGGGTTAGCGTTAGGGTTAGGTTCAGTGTTAGGGTTAGGGTTAGGGTTACGGTTAGGGTTAGTTAGGGTTAGGGTTAGGGTTAGGGTTAGTGTTTGGGTTAGGGTTAGGGTTAGGGTTAGTTTTAGGTCTTGGGTTAGGGTGAGGGTTAGAGTTAGGGCTTGGGTTTAGGTTAGGTTTAGGTTTTGGGTTAGGCTTAGGGTTAGGTTTCAGGTTAGGGTTAGGGTTAGGATTAGGGTTAGGTTTTGGGTTAGGGTTTGGGTTAGGGTTAAGGTTAGGGTTAGGGTTAGGGGTTAGGGTTAGGTTTAGGGTTAGGATTAGTGTTTGGGTTTGGGTTAGGGTTAGGTTTAGGGATAGGGGTAGGTTTTGGTTTGGCTTAGGGTTAGGGTTAGGGTTAGTGTTAGGATTAGGGTTTGTGTTAGGGTTAGGGTTAGCGTTAAGGTTTGGGTTAGGGTTAGGGTTAGGGTTAGGGTTTGGGTTAGGGTTAGGATTGAAGTTTGGGTTTGGGTTAGGGTTAGGGTTAGGGTTTCGGTTAGGGTTGGGGTTAGGGTTAGGGTTATGGTTAGGTTTAGGGTGTGGGTTTGGTTTAGTATTAGGCTTAGTGTTAGAGTTAGGGTAAGTGTTAGGGTTAGGGTTTGGGTTAGTGTTAGGATTTGGGATAGGATTAAGGGTAGGGTAAGGGTTAGGGTTAGGGTTTGTGTGAAGGTTAGGGTTAGGGTTAGGGTTAGTGTTAGGATTAGAGTTTGTGTTAGGTTTAGGGTTAGGGTTAGGGTTAGGGTTTCGGTTTGTGTTAGGGTTAGGGTTAGGGTTAGTGTTTGGTTTAGGGTTAGGGTTAGGGTTTGGTTTGGTTTAGGGTTAATGTTAGGGTTAGTATTAGGGTTAGCGTTAGGGTTAGGTTTAGGGTTAGGGTTAGGGTTAGGGTTAGGGTTAGGGTTAGGGTTAGGGTTAGGGTTAGTTAGGCTTAGGGTTAGGGTTAGGTTTAGGGTTAGGGTTAGGGTTAGGGTTAGGGTTAGGGTTAGGGTTAGGGTTAGTTATAGGGCTTGGGTTAGGGTTAGGGTTAGGGTTAGGGCTTGGGTTTAGGTTAGGTTTAGCGTTTGGGTTAGGCTTAGGGTTAGGGTTTGGGTTTGGGTTAGGTTTAGGGTTAGGGTTATGGTTAGGGTTAGGGTTAGGGTTTGGGTTTGGGTTAGAGTAAGGTATAGGGTTAGCGTTTGGGTTAGGTTTAGTGTTAGGGTTAGGTTTTGGGTTAGGGTTTGGGTTAGGGTTAAGGTTAGGGTTAGGGTTAGGTGTTAGGGTTAGGGTTAGGGTTAGGGTTTGGGTTAGGGTTAGGGTTAGGGTTAGGGTTTGGGTTAGGGTTAGGGTTAGGGTTTGGGTTTTAGTTCGGGTTAGGGTTAGGGTTTGGGTTAGGGTTGGGTTTAGTGTTAATGTTATGGTTAGGGTTTCGTTTAGGGTTAGTTTTAGCGTTCGGGTTAGGTTTAGGGTGTGGGTTTGGGTTAGGGTTAGGGTTAGGGTTAGTATTAGTGTTACGGTTAGTATTTGGGGTAGGGTTAGGTTTAGGGGTAGGGTTAGGTTTAGGGTTTGTGTTAGGCTTACGGTTAGGGTTGGAGTTAGGTTTAGGGTTTGAGTTAGGGTTAGGGTTAGGGTTTGGTTTAGGGTTAAGGTTAGGGTTAGGGTTAGGGTTAGTTAGGGTTAGGTTTAGGGTTAGGGTTAGGGTTAGGGTTAGGATTTGTGTTAGGGTTAGTGTTAGGGTTTGGGATAGTGTTAGGATTTAGGGTTTAGGCTTAGGGTTCGGGATAATGTTAGGGTTAGGTTTAGGGTTAGAGTTTGGGTTAGGGTTTGGGTTAGAGTAAGGTATCGGGTTAGGGTTTGGGTTAGGTTTAAGGTTAGGGTTAGGGTTTGGGTTCGGCTTTGGGTTAAGGTTAAGGTTAGGGTTAGGTTTAGGGGTTAGGGTTAGGGTTAGGGTTATTGTTTGGGTTAGGGTTAGGGTTAGTGTTACGGTTAGGGTTTAGGGTACGGTTAGGTTTAGGGTTATTGTTTGGGCTTGGGTTAGTGTTAGGTTTGGGGTTAGGGTTAGAGTTAGGGTTAGGGTTTGGCTTAGGGTTATGGTTATGGTTAGGGTTAGGGTTAGGGCTAGGCGATAGGGATAGGGTTAGGGTTAGGGTTAGGGTTATGGTTAGGGTTTGGGCTTGGGATAGGGTTAGTGTTAGGGTTAGTATTAGGGTTAGGTTTAGTGTTAGGATTAGGGTTTGGGTTTCGGTTAGGATTAGGTTTAGGCTTAGGTTTTGGGTTAGTGTTAGGGTTTGGGATACGGTTAGGGTTCGGGTAAGGGTTAGGGTTAGGTTTTGTGTTAGGGTTAGGGTTAGGTTTAGTGTTAGGATTAGGGTTTGTGTTAGGTTTAGGGTTAGGGTTAGGTTTAGGGTTTGGGTTTGGTTTAGGGTTAGGGTTAGGGTTAGGGTTTGGTTACTGTTAATGTTAGGGTTAGGGTTAGGGTTAGGGTTAGGATTTGATTTAGGGTCAGGGTTAGGGTTAGGGTTTGGGATAGGGTTATGTTTATGGTTAGGGTTAGGGTTAGGATTAGGTTTAGGGTTAGGGTTAGGGTTAGGGTTTCGTTTAGGGTTAGTTTTAGGGTTCGGGTTAGGTTTAGGGTGTGGGTTTGGGTTAGGGTTAGGCTTAGGGTTACGGTTAGGGTAAGTGTTAGGGTCAGGGTTTGGTTTAGGGTTAGGGGTACGGGTAGGTTTAGGTTTAGGGTTAGGGTTTGGTTTGGTTTCAGGTTAGTGTTAGTGTTAGGGGAAGGGTTAGGGTTAGGGTTAGGGTTAGGGGTGGTTTAGGGTTAGTGTTAGGGTTAGGATTAAAGTTAGGGTTAAGGATTAGTATTGGGTTAGTGTTAGGTTTAGAGTTGGGCTTTGGTTTAGGTTTAGGTTTTGGGGTAGGGTTGGGGTAATGGTTAGGGTTAGGGTTAGGGTTAGGATTAGGGTTCGGTTTAGGTTTAGGTTTTGGGTTAGTGTTAATGTTAGGGTTAGGGTTAGAGTTTGGTTTGGGTTAGGGTTAGGGTTAGGGTTAGGGTTTATGTTTGGTTTAAGGTTAGGGTTAGGGTTAGATTTAGGGCTTGGGTAAGTGTTAAGGTTAGGGTTAGGGCTTGGGTTTAGGTTAGTTTTAAGTTTTGGGTTAGGCTTAGGTTTAGGGTTTGTGTTAGGGTTAGGTTTAGCTTTGGGGTTAGGGTTAGGGTTAGGGTTAGGGTTAGTTTTAGGGCTTGTGTTAGGGTTAGGGTTAGGGTTAGGGATTGGGTTTAGGATAGGTTTAGGGTTTGGGTTAGGCTTAGGGATAAGTTTTGGGTTTGGGTTAGGTTTAGGTTTAGGTTTAGGGTTATGGTTAGAGTTAGGGTTAGGGTTTGGGTTTGGGTTAGAGTAAGGAATCGGGTCAGGGTAGGGGATAGGAATAAAGTTAGGGTTAGGGTCTTGGGTTAGGGTTCGGGATAGGGTTAGGGTTAGTGTTACAGTTAGGGTTTAGGGTAGGGTTAGGTTTAGGGTTAGGGTTAGGGTTAGGGTTTGTGTTACAGTTACGGTTAGGGTTAGGGTTAGGGTTTGGGTTTGGTTTAGGGTAAGGGTTAAGGCTAGGGTTAGGGTTAGGGTTTCGTTTTGGGTTAGAGTAAGGTATCGGGTTAGGGTTTGGGTTAGGTTTAAGGTTAGGGTTAGGGTTTGGGTTAGGGTTAGGGTTAGGGTTTGGGTTAGTGTTATGGTTAGGGATAGGGTTTAGGTTCGGGTTAGGGTTAGGGTTTAGGTTTGGGTTAGGGTTAGGGTTAGGGTTAGTTTTAGAGCTTGGGTTAGGGTAAGGGTTAGAGTTAGGGCTTGGGTTTAGGTTTGGTTTAGGTTTTGGGTTCGGCTTAGGGTTAGGGTTCGGGTTAGGGTTAGGGTTAGGTTTAGGGTTAGGTTTTGGGTTAGGGTTTGGGTTAGGGTTAAGGTTAGGGTTAGGGTTAGGGGTTAGGGTTAGGTTTAGGGTTAGGGTTAGTGTTAGGGTTTGGGTTTGGGTTAGAGTAAGGTATCGGGTTAGGGTTTGGGTTACGATTAAGGTTAGGGTTAGGGTTTGGGTTAGGGTTTGGGTTAGGGTTAAGGTTAGTGTTAGGGTCAGGGGTTAGGGTTAGGGTTCGGCTTAGGGTTAGGGTTAGGTTTAGTATTATGGTTAGGATTTGGGGTAGGGTTAGATTTAGGGGTAGGGTTAGGGTTAGGGTTTGTGTTATGGTTAGGGTTAGGGTTAGTGTTAGGGTTAGGTTTTGGGTTAGGGTTGGGGTTTGGTTTAGGGTTAGTGTTTGGGCTTGGGTTAGGGTTAGGTTTAGTTTTAGGTTTAGAGTTAAGATTAGTGTTTGGCTTAGGGTTAGGGTTAGGGTTAGGGCTCGGCGATAGGGATAGGGTTAGAGTTAGTGTTGGGGTTAGTGTTTGGGCTAGGGTTAGGGTTAGGGTTAGGGTTAGGGTTAGGGTTAGGTTTAGTATTAGGATTAGGGTTTGGGTTTCGGTTAGGGTTAGGGTTATGGTTAGGGTTTGCGTTAGTTTTAGGGTTAGGGATAGGGTTTAGGTTTAGTGTTAGGGTTAGGGTTTGGGTTAGGGTTTGGGTTAGGGTTAAGGTTAGGGTTTGGGTTAGGGTTAGGGTTAGGGTTAGTATTACTGTTACGGTTAGGATTTGGGGTAGGGTTAGGTTTAGGGGTAGGGTTAGGGTTAGAGTTTGTGTTAGGGTTACGGTTAGGGTTAGAGTTAGGTTTAGGGTTTGGGGTAGGGTTAGGGTTAGGGTTAGGTTTAGGGTTAGGGTTAGGGTTAGGGTTAGTTAGGGTTAGGTTTAGGGTTAGGGTTAGGTTTAGGGTTAGGGTTAGGGTTAGGGTTACGGTTAGTTAGGGTTAGGGTGAGGGTTAGTTTTAGGGTTAGGGTTAGGGTTAGGGTTAGGGTTAGGGTTAGTTATAGGGCTTGGGTTAGGGTTAGGGTTAGGGTTAGGGCTTGGGTTTAGGTTAGGTTTAGGGTTTGGGTTAGGCTTAGGGTTAGGGTTTGTGTTTGGGTTAGCGTTAGGGTTTGGGTTAGGGTTAGGGTTAGGGTTAGGTTTTGGGTTAGGGTTAGGATTGAAGCTTGGGTTTGGGTTAGGGTTAGGTTTCGGGTGTGTGTTTCGTTTACGATTAGGCTTAGGGTTAAGGTTTGGTTTGTTTTAGGGTTAGTGTTAGGGTTAGGGGAATTAGGGTTAGGGTTAGGGTTAGGGATAGGATTAGGGGTGGTTTAGGGCTAAGGTTAGGGTTAGGATTAAGGTTAGGGTTAAGGTTTAGGTTTGCGTTAGAGTTAGGTTTAGAGTTTGGGTTTGGTTTAGGGTTAGGTTAAGGCTTAGGGTTGGGGTTAGGTTTAGGGTTAGGGTTAGGGTTAGGGTTAGGATTAGGGTTAGGTTTAGGTTTAGGTTTTGGGTTAGGGTTAGGGTTAGGGTTAGGGTTAGGGTTTGTTTGGGTTAGGGTTAATGTTACGGATAGGGTAAGGGTTAGGTTTGAGGTTAGGGTTAGGTTTAGGGTTAGGATCAGGGTTAGGGTTAGGGATTGGGTTTAGGTTAGGTTTAGGGTTTGGGTAGGCTTAGGGTTAGGGTTTGTGTTTGGGTTAGGTTTAGGTTTAGGGTTAGGGTTATGTTTAGTTTTTGGGTTTGGGTTAGAGTAACGTATAGGGTTTATTGTTTGGGTTAGGTTTAGTGTTAGGGTTAGGGTTTGGGTTAGGGTTTGGGTTAGGGTTAAGGTTAGGGTTAGGGTTAGGTTTTATTGTTAGGGTTAGGGTTTGGGTTAGGGTTACAGTTAGGGTTAGGGTTAGGGTTAGGGTTTGGGTTTGGGTTAGAGTAAGGTATAGGGTTAGGGTTTGGGTTATGTTTAGTGTTAGGGTTAGGGTTAGGGTTAGTTAGGGTTAGGGTGAGGGTTAGGTTTAGGGTTAGGGTTAGGGTGAGGATTAGTTATAGGGCTTGGGATAGGGTTAGGGTTAGGGTTAGGGCTTGGGTGTAGGTTAGGTTTAGGGTTTGGGTTAGGCTTAGGGTTAGGGTTTGGGTTTGGGTTAGGTTTAGGGTTAGGGTTAGGGTTAGGGTTAGGGTTTGGGTTTGGGTTAGAGTAAGGTATAGGGTAATTGTTTGAGTTAGGTTTAGTCTTAGCGTTAGGGTTTGGGTTAGGGTTTGGGTTAGGGTTAAGGTTAGGGTTAGGGTTAGGGGTTAGGGTTAGGGTTAGGGTTTTGGTTAGGGTTAAGTTTAGGGTTAGGGTTAGGGTTTGGGTAAGGGTTAGGGTTAGGGTTAGGTTTACGGTTAGTGTTTGGGCTTGGGTTAGGGTTAGGTTTAGGGTTAGGTTTAGAGTTAGGTTTAGGGTTTGGCTTAGGGTTAGGGTTAGGGTCATTGCTAGGCGATAGGGATAGGGTTAGGGTTAGGGTTGGGGTTAGTGTTTGGACTCGGGTTAGGGTTAGGGTTAGAGTTAGGGTTAGAGTTTGGCTTAGGGTTAGGGTTAGGGTTATTGCTAGGCGATAGGGATAAGGTTAGGGTTAGGGTTTGGGTTAGTGTTTCGGTTTGGGTTAGGGTTAGTGTTAGGGTTAGGTTTAGTGTTAGGATTAGGGTTTGGGTTTCGGTTAGGGTTAGGGTTAGGGTTAGGGTTAGTGTTATGGTTAGGGACAGGGTTTCGGTTCGGGTTAGGGTTAGGGTTTGGGTTAGGGTTTAGGTTTGGGTTAGGGTTAGGGTTAGGTTTAGTTTTAGGGCTTGGGTTAGGGTGAGGGTTAGAGTTAGGGCTTGGGTTTAGGTTAGGTTTAGGTTTTGGGTTAGGCTTAGGGTTAGGGTTCGGGTTAGGGTTTGGGTTAGGGTTAGGGTTAGGTTTTGGGTTAGGGTTTGGGTTAGGGTTAAGGTTAGGGTTAGGGTTAGGGTTTAGGGTTAGGTTTAGGGTTAGGATTAGTGTTTGGGTTGGGGTTAGATTTAGGTTTAGAGATAGGGGTAGGTTTTGGTTTGGCTTAGGGTTAGGGTTAGGGTTAGGGTTAGGGTTAGTGTTAGGATTAGGGTTTGGGTTAGGGTTAGGGTTAGTGTTAGGGTTTGGGTTAGGGTTACGGTTAGGGTTAGGGTTTGGGTTAGCGTTAGGATTGACGTTTGGGTTTGGGTTAGGGTTAGGGTTAGGTTTCGGGTGTGGGTTTGGTTTACGATTAGGCTTAGGGTTAAGCTTTGGTTTGTTTTAGGGTTAGTGTTAGGGTTAGGGGAATTAGGGTTAGGGTTAGGGTTAGGGATAGGGTTAGGGGTGGTTTAGGGCTAAGGTTAGGGTTAGGATTAAGTTTAGTGTTAAGGTTTAGGTTTGGGTTAGAGTTAGGTTCAGAGTTGGGGATTGGTTTAGGGTTAGATTAAGGGTTAGGGTTGGGGTTAGGTTTAGGGTTAGGGTTAGGGTTAGGGTTAGGATTAGGGTTTGGTTTAGGTTTAGGTTTTGGGTTAGGGTTAGCGTTAGGGTTAGGGTTAGGGTTTGGTTTGGGTTAGGGTTAATGTTACGGAAAGGGTAAGGGTTAGGTTTGGGGTTAGGGTTAGATTTAGGGTTACTGTTTGAGGTTGGTTTAGGGATAGGGTTTGGGTTAGGGTTAGGGTTAGGGATTGGTTTGGGGTAGGGTTAGTGTTAGGGTTAGGGATAGAGTTTAGGTTAGGGTTAGGGTTAGGGTTTAGGTTTGGTTTAGGGTTAGGGTTAGGGTTAGGGTTAGAGTTTGGCTTAGGGTTTAGGTTTGGGTTAGGGTTAGGGTTAGGGTTAGTTTTAGGGCTTGGGTTAGGGTTAGGGTTAGGGTTAGGGCTTGGGTTTAGGTTAGGTTTAAGGTTTGGGTTAGGCTTAGCTTTAGGGCTTGTGTTTGGGTTAGGGTTAGCTTTAGGGTTAGGGTTAGAGTTAGGGTTAGGCTTAGTTTTAGTGCTTGTGTTAGGGTTAGGGTTAGGGTTAGGGATTGGGTGTAGGTTAGGTTTAGGGTTTGGGTTAGGCTTAGGGTTAGGGTTGGAGTTAGGTTTAGGGTTTGAGTTAGGGTTAGGGTTAGTTTTTGGTTTAGGGTTAAGGTTAGGGTTAGGGTTAGGGTTAGTTAGGGTTAGGTTTAGGGTTAGGGTTAGGGTTAGGGTTAGGATTTGTGTTAGGGTTAGTGTTAGGGTTTGGGATAGTGTTAGGATTTAGGGTTTAGGCTTAGGGTTCGGGATAATGTTAGGGTTAGGTTTAGGGTTAGAGTTTGGGTTAGGGTTTGGGTTAGAGTAAGGTATCGGGTTAGGGTTTGGGTTAGGTTTAAGGTTAGGGTTAGGGTTTGGGTTCGGCTTTGGGTTAAGGTTAAGGTTAGGGTTAGGTTTAGGGGTTAGGGTTAGGGTTAGGGTTATTGTTTGGGTTAGGGTTAGGGTTAGTGTTACGGTTAGGGTTTAGGGTACGGTTAGGTTTAGGGTTATTGTTTGGGCTTGGGTTAGTGTTAGGTTTGGGGTTAGGGTTAGAGTTAGGGTTAGGGTTTGGCTTAGGGTTATGGTTATGGTTAGGGTTAGGGTTAGGGCTAGGCGATAGGGATAGGGTTAGGGTTAGGGTTAGGGTTATGGTTAGGGTTTGGGCTTGGGATAGGGTTAGTGTTAGGGTTAGTATTAGGGTTAGGTTTAGTGTTAGGATTAGGGTTTGGGTTTCGGTTAGGATTAGGTTTAGGCTTAGGTTTTGGGTTAGTGTTAGGGTTTGGGATACGGTTAGGGTTCGGGTAAGGGTTAGGGTTAGGTTTTGTGTTAGGGTTAGGGTTAGGTTTAGTGTTAGGATTAGGGTTTGTGTTAGGTTTAGGGTTAGGGTTAGGTTTAGGGTTTGGGTTTGGTTTAGGGTTAGGGTTAGGGTTAGGGTTTGGTTACTGTTAATGTTAGGGTTAGGGTTAGGGTTAGGGTTAGGATTTGATTTAGGGTCAGGGTTAGGGTTAGGGTTTGGGATAGGGTTATGTTTATGGTTAGGGTTAGGGTTAGGATTAGGTTTAGGGTTAGGGTTAGCGTTAGGGTTTCGTTTAGGGTTAGTTTTAGGGTTCGGGTTAGGTTTAGGGTGTGGGTTTGGGTTAGGGTTAGGCTTAGGGTTACGGTTAGGGTAAGTGTTAGGGTCAGGGTTTGGTTTAGGGTTAGGGGTACGGGTAGGTTTAGGTTTAGGGTTAGGGTTTGGTTTGGTTTCAGGTTAGTGTTAGTGTTAGGGGAAGGGTTAGGGTTAGGGTTAGGGTTAGGGGTGGTTTAGGGTTAGTGTTAGGGTTACGATTAAAGTTAGGGTTAAGGATTAGTATTGGGTTAGTGTTAGGTTTAGAGTTGGGCTTTGGTTTAGGTTTAGGTTTTGGGCTAGGGTTGGGGTTATGGTTAGGGTTAGGGTTAGGGTTAGGATTAGGGTTCGGTTTAGGTTTAGGTTTTGGGTTAGTGTTAATGTTAGGGTTAGGGTTAGAGTTTGGTTTGGGTTAGGGTTAGGGTTAGGGTTAGGGTTTATGTTTGGTTTAAGGTTAGGGTTAGGGTTAGATTTAGGGCTTGGGTAAGTGTTAAGGTTAGGGTTAGGGCTTGGGTTTAGGTTAGTTTTAAGTTTTGGGTTAGGCTTAGGTTTAGGGTTTGTGTTAGGGTTAGGTTTAGCTTTGGGGTTAGGGTTAGGGTTAGGGTTAGGGTTAGTTTTAGGGCTTGTGTTAGGGTTAGGGTTAGGGTTAGGGATTGGGTTTAGGATAGGTTTAGGGTTTGGGTTAGGCTTAGGGATAAGTTTTGGGTTTGGGTTAGGTTTAGGTTTAGGTTTAGGGTTATGGTTAGAGTTAGGGTTAGGGTTTGGGTTTGGGTTAGAGTAAGGAATCGGGTTAGGGTTTGGGTTAGGTTTAAGGTTAGGGTTAGGGTTTGGGTTAGGGTTTGGGTTAGGGTTAGGGTTAGTGTTACAGTTAGGGTTTAGGGTAGGGTTAGGTTTAGGGTTAGGGTTAGGGTTAGGGTTTGTGTTACAGTTACGGTTAGGGTTAGGGTTAGGGTTTGGGTTTGGTTTAGGGTAAGGGTTAAGGCTAGGGTTAGGGTTAGGGTTTCGTTTTGGGTTAGAGTAAGGTATCGGGTTAGGGTTTGGGTTAGGTTTAAGGTTAGGGTTAGGGTTTGGGTTAGGGTTAGGGTTAGGGTTTGGGTTAGTGTTATGGTTAGGGATAGGGTTTAGGTTCGGGTTAGGGTTAGGGTTTAGGTTTGGGTTAGGGTTAGGGTTAGGGTTAGTTTTAGAGCTTGGGTTAGGGTAAGGGTTAGAGTTAGGGCTTGGGTTTAGGTTTGGTTTAGGTTTTGGGTTCGGCTTAGGGTTAGGGTTCGGGTTAGGGTTAGGGTTAGGTTTAGGGTTAGGTTTTGGGTTAGGGTTTGGGTTAGGGTTAAGGTTAGGGTTAGGGTTAGGGGTTAGGGTTAGGTTTAGGGTTAGGGTTAGTGTTAGGGTTTGGGTTTGGGTTAGAGTAAGGTATCGGGTTAGGGTTTGGGTTACGATTAAGGTTAGGGTTAGGGTTTGGGTTAGGGTTTGGGTTAGGGTTAAGGTTAGTGTTAGGGTCAGGGGTTAGGGTTAGGGTTCGGCTTAGGGTTAGGGTTAGGTTTAGTATTATGGTTAGGATTTGGGGTAGGGTTAGATTTAGGGGTAGGGTTAGGGTTAGGGTTTGTGTTATGGTTAGGGTTAGGGTTAGTGTTAGGGTTAGGTTTTGGGTTAGGGTTAGGGTTTGGTTTAGGGTTAGTGTTTGGGCTTGGGTTAGGGTTAGGTTTAGTTTTAGGTTTAGAGTTAAGATTAGTGTTTGGCTTAGGGTTAGGGTTAGGGTTAGGGCTCGGCGATAGGGATAGGGTTAGAGTTAGTGTTGGGGTTAGTGTTTGGGCTAGGGTTAGGGTTAGGGTTAGGGTTAGGGTTAGGGTTAGGTTTAGTATTAGGATTAGGGTTTGGGTTTCGGTTAGGGTTAGGGTTATGGTTAGGGTTTGCGTTAGTTTTAGGGTTAGGGATAGGGTTTAGGTTTAGTGTTAGGGTTAGGGTTTGGGTTAGGGTTTGGGTTAGGGTTAAGGTTAGGGTTTGGGTTAGGGTTAGGGTTAGGGTTAGTATTACTGTTACGGTTAGGATTTGGGGTAGGGTTAGGTTTAGGGGTAGGGTTAGGGTTAGAGTTTGTGTTAGGGTTACGGTTAGGGTTAGAGTTAGGTTTAGGGTTTGGGGTAGGGTTAGGGTTAGGGTTAGGTTTAGGGTTAGGGTTAGGGTTAGGGTTAGTTAGGGTTAGGTTTAGGGTTAGGGTTAGGTTTAGGGTTAGGGTTAGGGTTAGGGTTACGGTTAGTTAGGGTTAGGGTGAGGGTTAGTTTTAGGGTTAGGGTTAGGGTTAGGGTTAGGGTTAGGGTTAGTTATAGGGCTTGGGTTAGGGTTAGGGTTAGGGTTAGGGCTTGGGTTTAGGTTAGGTTTAGGGTTTGGGTTAGGCTTAGGGTTAGGGTTTGTGTTTGGGTTAGCGTTAGGGTTTGGGTTAGGGTTAGGGTTAGGGTTAGGTTTTGGGTTAGGGTTAGGATTGAAGCTTGGGTTTGGGTTAGGGTTAGGTTTCGGGTGTGTGTTTCGTTTACGATTAGGCTTAGGGTTAAGGTTTGGTTTGTTTTAGGGTTAGTGTTAGGGTTAGGGGAATTAGGGTTAGGGTTAGGGTTAGGGATAGGATTAGGGGTGGTTTAGGGCTAAGGTTAGGGTTAGGATTAAGGTTAGGGTTAAGGTTTAGGTTTGCGTTAGAGTTAGGTTTAGAGTTTGGGTTTGGTTTAGGGTTAGGTTAAGGCTTAGGGTTGGGGTTAGGTTTAGGGTTAGGGTTAGGGTTAGGGTTAGGATTAGGGTTAGTTTTACGTTTAGGTTTTGGGTTAGGGTTAGGGTTAGGGTTAGGGTTAGGGTTTGTTTGGGTTAGGGTTAATGTTACGGATAGGGTAAGGGTTAGGTTTGAGGTTAGGGTTAGGTTTAGGGTTAGGATCAGGGTTAGGGTTAGGGATTGGGTTTAGGTTAGGTTTAGGGTTTGGGTAGGCTTAGGGTTAGGGTTTGTGTTTGGGTTAGGTTTAGGTTTAGGGTTAGGGTTATGTTTAGTTTTTGGGTTTGGGTTAGAGTAACGTATAGGGTTTATTGTTTGGGTTAGGTTTAGTGTTAGGGTTAGGGTTTGGGTTAGGGTTTGGGTTAGGGTTAAGGTTAGGGTTAGGGTTAGGTTTTATTGTTAGGGTTAGGGTTTGGGTTAGGGTTACAGTTAGGGTTAGGGTTAGGGTTAGGGTTTGGGTTTGGGTTAGAGTAAGGTATAGGGTTAGGGTTTGGGTTATGTTTAGTGTTAGGGTTAGGGTTAGGGTTAGTTAGGGTTAGGGTGAGGGTTAGGTTTAGGGTTAGGGTTAGGGTGAGGATTAGTTATAGGGCTTGGGATAGGGTTAGGGTTAGGGTTAGGGCTTGGGTGTAGGTTAGGTTTAGGGTTTGGGTTAGGCTTAGGGTTAGGGTTTGGGTTTGGGTTAGGTTTAGGGTTAGGGTTAGGGTTAGGGTTAGGGTTTGGGTTTGGGTTAGAGTAAGGTATAGGGTAATTGTTTGAGTTAGGTTTAGTCTTAGCGTTAGGGTTTGGGTTAGGGTTTGGGTTAGGGTTAAGGTTAGGGTTAGGGTTAGGGGTTAGGGTTAGGGTTAGGGTTTTGGTTAGGGTTAAGTTTAGGGTTAGGGTTAGGGTTTGGGTAAGGGTTAGGGTTAGGGTTAGGTTTACGGTTAGTGTTTGGGCTTGGGTTAGGGTTAGGTTTAGGGTTAGGTTTAGAGTTAGGTTTAGGGTTTGGCTTAGGGTTAGGGTTAGGGTCATTGCTAGGCGATAGGGATAGGGTTAGGGTTAGGGTTGGGGTTAGTGTTTGGACTCGGGTTAGGGTTAGGGCTAGAGTTAGGGTTAGAGTTTGGCTTAGGGTTAGGGTTAGGGTTATTGCTAGGCGATGGGGATAAGGTTAGGGTTAGGGTTTGGGTTAGTGTTTCGGTTTGGGTTAGGGTTAGTGTTAGGGTTAGGTTTAGTGTTAGGATTAGGGTTTGGGTTTCGGTTAGGGTTAGGGTTAGGGTTAGGGTTAGTGTTATGGTTAGGGACAGGGTTTCGGTTCGGGTTAGGGTTAGGGTTTGGGTTAGGGTTTAGGTTTGGGTTAGGGTTAGGGTTAGGTTTAGTTTTAGGGCTTGGGTTAGGGTGAGGGTTAGAGTTAGGGCTTGGGTTTAGGTTAGGTTTAGGTTTTGGGTTAGGCTTAGGGTTAGGGTTCGGGTTAGGGTTTGGGTTAGGGTTAGGGTTAGGTTTTGGGTTAGGGTTTGGGTTAGGGTTAAGGTTAGGGTTAGGGTTAGGGTTTAGGGTTAGGTTTAGGGTTAGGATTAGTGTTTGGGTTGGGGTTAGATTTAGGTTTAGAGATAGGGGTAGGTTTTGGTTTGGCTTAGGGTTAGGGTTAGGGTTAGGGTTAGGGTTAGTGTTAGGATTAGGGTTTGGGTTAGGGTTAGGGTTAGTGTTAGGGTTTGGGTTAGGGTTACGGTTAGGGTTAGGGTTTGGGTTAGGGTTAGGATTGACGTTTGGGTTTGGGTTAGGGTTAGGGTTAGGTTTCGGGTGTGGGTTTGGTTTACGATTAGGCTTAGGGTTAAGCTTTGGTTTGTTTTAGGGTTAGTGTTAGGGTTAGGGGAATTAGGGTTAGGGTTAGGGTTAGGGATAGGGTTAGGGGTGGTTTAGGGCTAAGGTTAGGGTTAGGATTAAGTTTAGTGTTAAGGTTTAGGTTTGGGTTAGAGTTAGGTTCAGAGTTGGGGTTTGGTTTAGGGTTAGATTAAGGGTTAGGGTTGGGGTTAGGTTTAGGGTTAGGGTTAGGGTTAGGGTTAGGATTAGGGTTTGGTTTAGGTTTAGGTTTTGGGTTAGGGTTAGCGTTAGGGTTAGGGTTAGGGTTTGGTTTGGGTTAGGGTTAATGTTACGGAAAGGGTAAGGGTTAGGTTTGGGGTTAGGGTTAGATTTAGGGTTACTGTTTGAGGTTGGTTTAGGGATAGGGTTTGGGTTAGGGTTAGGGTTAGGGATTGGTTTGGGGTAGGGTTAGTGTTAGGGTTAGGGATAGAGTTTAGGTTAGGGTTAGGGTTAGGGTTTAGGTTTGGTTTAGGGTTAGGGTTAGGGTTAGGGTTAGAGTTTGGCTTAGGGTTTAGGTTTGGGTTAGGGTTAGGGTTAGGGTTAGTTTTAGGGCTTGGGTTAGGGTTAGGGTTAGGGTTAGGGCTTGGGTTTAGGTTAGGTTTAAGGTTTGGGTTAGGCTTAGCTTTAGGGCTTGTGTTTGGGTTAGGGTTAGCTTTAGGGTTAGGGTTAGAGTTAGGGTTAGGCTTAGTTTTAGTGCTTGTGTTAGGGTTAGGGTTAGGGTTAGGGATTGGGTGTAGGTTAGGTTTAGGGTTTGGGTTAGGCTTAGGGTTAGTGTTTGGTTTTCGGTTATGTTTAGGTTTAGGGTTAGGGTTAGGGCTAGGGTTAGGGTTTGGGTTTGGGTTAGAGTAAGGTATCGGGTTAGGGTTTGGGTTAGGTTTAATGTTAGGGTTAGGGTATGGGTTAGGGTTTGGGTTAGGGTTAAGGTTAGTGTTAGGTTTAGGGGTTAGGGTTAGTGTTAGGCTTAGGGTTAGGGTTATGTTTAGTGTTACGGTTAGGGTCTGGGGTAGGGTTAGATTTAGGGGTTGGGTTAGGGTTAGGGTTTGTGTTAGGGTTAGGGTTGGGTTAGTGTTAGGGTTAGGTTTTGGGTTAGGGTTAGGGTTAGGTTTAGGGTTAGGGTTAGGGTTAGGGCTAGGCGATAGGGATAGGGTTAGAGTTAGGGTTGGGGTTACTGTTTGGGCTAGGGTTAGGGTTAGGGTTAGGGTTAGGGTTTGTGTTTGTTTTAGG
Source organism: Eospalax fontanierii (assembly GCA_035773235.1). Lineage (NCBI taxonomy): Eukaryota > Metazoa > Chordata > Mammalia > Rodentia > Spalacidae > Eospalax > Eospalax fontanierii. The sequence goes on from CM069528.1 coordinate 3,586,200, forward strand.
GTTAGGGATAGGGTTTAGGTTTGGGTTAGGGTTAGGGTTTGGGTTAGGATTTAGGTTTGGATTTGGGTAAGGTTTAGGGTTAATTTTAGGGCTTGGGTTAGGTTTAGGGTTAGAGTTAGGGCTTGGGTTTAGGTTAGGTTGAGGGTTTGGGTTAGGCTTAGCGTTAGGGTTCGGGTTAGGGTTAGGGTTAGCGTTAGGGTTAGGGGTTAGGGTTAGTATTAGTGTTTGGGCTTGGGTTAGGGTTAGGTTTAGGGATAGGGGTAGGTTGTGCTTTGGCTTAGGGTTATGGTTAGGTTTAGGTTTAGGGTTAGGGTTAGTGTTAGGATTAGGGTTAGGGCTAGGCGATAGGGATAGGGTTAGTGTTAGGGTTGGGGTTAGTGTTTGGGCTTGTGTTAGGGTTAGTGTTAGGGTTAGGATTAGGGTTAGGTTTAGTGTTAGGATTAGGGTTTGGGTTTTTTTTAGGGTTAGGGTTACCGTTTGCGTTAGTGTTAGGGTTAGGGATAGGGTTTACTTTAGGGTTAGGGTTAGCGTTTGGGTAGGATTTAGTTTTGGATTAGCGTTAGGGTTAGGGTTAGTTTTAGGGCTTGGGTTAGGGTTAGGGTTAGAGTTAGGGCTTGGCTTTAGGTTAGGTTTAGGGTTTGGGTTAGGCTTAGGGTTAGGGTGCGTGTTAGGGTTAGGGTTAGAGTTAGGGTTAGGGTTAGGTTTAGGGTGAGGGTTAGTGTTAGGATTCGGGTTTGGGTTAGGGTTAGGGTTAGGGTTAGGGTTAGGGTTTGGGTTAGGGTTAGGGTTGAAATTTGGGTTTTGGTTAGGGTTAGGTTTAGGGTTTCGGTTATGGTTAGGGTTAGGGTTAGGTTTATGGTTAGTTTTAGGGTGTGGGTTTGGTTTAGGATTAGGCTTAGGGTTAGGGTAAGGGTAAGTGTTAGGGGTAGGGTTTGGGTTAGTGTTAGGGTTTGGGATAGGATTAGGGGTAGGGTAAGGGGTAGGGTTAGGGTTTGTGTGAGGGTTAGGGTTAGGGTTAGTGTTAGGATTAGAGTTTGTGTTAGGTTTAGGGTTAGGGTTAGGGTTAGGTTTTCGGTTTGGGTTAGGGTTAGGGTTAGGGTTATTGTTTGGTTTAGGGTTAGGGTTAGGGTTTGGTTTGGTTTAGGGTTAATGTTAGGGTTTGTATTAGGGTTAGCGTTAGGGTTAGGTTTAGGGTTAGGGTTAGGGTTAGGGTTAGTTAGGGTTAGGGTTAAGATTAGGGTTAGGGTTAGGGTTAGGGTTAGGGTTAGGGTTAGTTATAGGGCTTGGGTTAGGGTTAGGGTTAGGGTTAGGGCTAGGCGATAGGGATAGGGTTAGTGTTAGGGTTGGGGTTAGTGTTTCGGCTTGGGTTAGGGTTAGTGTTAGGGTTAGGATTAGGGTTAGGTTTAGTGTTAGGGTTAGGGTTAGGGTTAGTTTTAGGACTTGGGTTAGGGTGAGGGTTAGAGTTAGGGCTTGGGTTTAGGTTAGGTTTAGGTTTTGGGTTAGGCTTAGGGTTAGGGTTCGGGTTAGGGTTAGGGTTAGCGTTAGGGTTAGGGTTAGGTTTTGGGTTAGGTTTTGAGTTAGGGTTAAGGTTAGGGTTAGGGTTAGGGGTTTGGGTTAGGTTTAGGGTTAGGATTAGTGTTTGGGTTTGGGTTAGGGTTAGGTTTAGGGATAGGGGTAGGTTTTGGTTTGGCTTAGGGTTAGGATTAGGGTTAGGGTTAGGGTTAGGGTTAGTGTTAGGATTAGGGTTTGGGTTAGGGTTAGGGTTAGCGTTAGGGTTTGGGTTAGGGTTAGGGTTAGGGTTATTGTTTGGGTTAGGGTTAGGATTGAAGTTTGGGTTTGGGTTAGGGTTAGGGTTATGGTTAGGTTTCGGGTGTGGGTTTGGTTTACGATTTGGCTTAGGGTTAAGGTTTGGTTTGTTTTAGAGTTAGTGTTAGGGTTAGGGGAATTAATGTTAGGGTTAGGGTAAGGGTTAGGGTTAAGGTTTTAGTTTTGATTAGAGTTAGGTTAAGAGTTGGGGTTTGGTTTAGGGTTAGATTAAGGGTTAGGGTTGGGGTTAGGTTTAGGGTTAGGGTTAGGGTTAGGGTTAGGAATAGGGTTAGGTTTAGGTTTAGGTTTTGGGTTAGGGGTAGGGTTAGGGTGAGGGTTTGCGTTGGGTGAGGGTTAATGGTACGGAAAGGGTAAGGGTTAGGTTTGGGTTTAGGGTTAGGTTTAGGGTTACTGTTTGAGGTTGGATTAGCGTTAGGGTTAGGGTTAGGGTTATGGTTAGGGATTGGTTTGGGGTAGGGTTAGTGTTAGGGTTAGGGATAGAGTTTAGGTTAGGGTTAGGGTTAGGGTTAGAGTTTAGGTTTGGTTTAGGGTTAGTGTTAGGGTTAGGGTTAGAGTTTGGGTTAGGGTTTAGGTTTGGGTTAGGGTTAGGGTTAGGGTTAGTTTTAGGGGTTGGGTTATTGTTAGGGTTAGGGTTAGGGCTTGGGTTTAGGTTAGGTTTGAGGTTTGGGTTAGGCTTAGGTTTAGGGCTTGTGTTTGGGTTAGGGTTAGCTTTAGGGTTAGGGTTAGGGTTAGGGTTAGGGTTAGTTTTAGTGCTTGGGTTAGGGTTGGGGTTAGGGTTAGGGATTGGGTGTAGGTTAGGTTTAGTGCTTGGGTTAGGCTTAGGTTTAGTGTTTGGGTTTGGGTTATGTTTAGGTTTAGGGTTAGGGTTAGGGTTAGGGTTAGGTTAGGGTTTGGGTTTGGGTTAGAGTAAGGTATCGGGTTAGGTTTTGGGTTACGATTAAGTTTAGGGTTAGGGTTTGGGTTAGGGTTTGGGTTAGGGTTAAGGTTAGTGTTAGAGTCAGGGGTTAGGCTTAGGGTTAGGCTTAGGGTTAGGGTTAGGGTTAGTGTTAGGGTTAGGTTTTGGGTTAGGGTTAGGGTTTGGGTTAGGGTTAGTGTTTGGGCTTGGGTTAGGGTTAGGTTTAGTTTTAGGTTTAGAGTTAAGATTAGGGTTTGGCTTAGGGTTAGGCTTAGGGTTAGGGCTAGGCGATAGGGATAGGGTTAAAGTTAAGGTTGGGGTTAGTGTTTGGGCTAGGGTTAGGGTTAGGGTTAGGGTTAGGTTTAGGTTTAGTGTTAGGATTAGGGTTTGGGTTTCGGTTAGGGTTAGGGTTAGGGTTAGGGTTTGCGTTAGTTTTAGGGTTAGGGGTAGGGTTTAGGTTAGGGTTAGGGTTAGGGTTTGGGTTAGGATTTAGGTTTGGATTTGTTTTAGGTTTAGGTTTCATTTTACGGCTTGCGTTAGGTTTAGGGTTAGAGTTAGGGCTTGGGTTTAGGTTAGGTTGAGGGTTTGGGTTAGGCTTAGTGTTAGGGTTCGGGTTAGGGTTAGGGTTAGGGGTTAGGGTTAGTATTAGTGTTTGGGCTTGGGTTAGGGTTAGGTTTAGGGATAGGGGTAGGTTGCGGTTTGACTTAGGGTTATGGTTAGGTTTAGAGTTAGTGTTAGGGTTAGTGTTCGGATTAGGGTTAGGGCTAGGCAACAGGAATATTGTTAGGGTTAGGGTTCGGGTTAGTGTTGGGGCTTGGGTTAGGGTTTGTGTTAGGGTTAGGATTAGGGTTAGGTTTAGTGTTAGGATTAGGGTTTGGGTTTCGGTTAGGGTTAGGGTTTTGGTTAGGGTTATGGTTAGGTTTAGGGTGTGGGTTTGGTTTAGTATTAGGCTTAGGGTTAGAGTTAGGGTAAGTGTTAGGGTTAGGGTTAGGGTTAGTATTAGTGTTACGGTTAGGATTTGGGGTAGGGTTAGGTTTAGGGGTAGGGTTAGGGTTAGGGTTTGTGTTAGGGTTACGGTT
>CM069528.1:3592500-3617500 GCA_035773235.1 Eospalax fontanierii
GGGTTAGGGTTTGCTTTGGTTTAGGGTTAGTGTTAGGGTTAGTATAAGGGTTAGCGTTAGGGTTAGGTTCAGTGTTAGGGTTAGGGTTAGGGTTACGGTTAGGGTTAGTTAGGGTTAGGGTTAGGGTTAGGGTTAGTGTTTGGGTTAGGGTTAGGGTTAGGGTTAGTTTTAGGGCTTGGGTTAGGGTGAGGGTTAGAGTTAGGGCTTGGGTTTAGGTTAGGTTTAGGTTTTGGGTTAGGCTTAGGGTTAGGTTTCAGGTTAGGGTTCGGGTTAGGATTAGGGTTAGGTTTTGGGTTAGGGTTTGGGTTAGGGTTAAGGTTAGGGTTAGGGTTAGGGGTTAGGGTTAGGTTTAGGGTTAGGATTAGTGTTTGGGTTTGGGTTAGGGTTAGGTTTAGGGATAGGGGTAGGTTTTGGTTTGGCTTAGGGTTAGGGTTAGGGTTAGTGTTAGGATTAGGGTTTGTGTTAGGGTTAGGGTTAGCGTTAAGGTTTGTGTTAGGGTTAGGGTTAGGGTTAGGGTTTGGGTTAGGGTTAGGATTGAAGTTTGGGTTTGGGTTAGTGTTAGGGTTAGGGTTTCGGTTAGGGTTGGGGTTAGGGTTAGGGTTATGGTTAGGTTTAGGGTGTGGGTTTGGTTTAGTATTAGGCTTAGTGTTAGAGTTAGGGTAAGTGTTAGGGTTAGGGTTTGGGTTAGTGTTAGGATTTGGGATAGGATTAAGGGTAGGGTAAGGGTTAGGGTTAGGGTTTGTGTGAAGGTTAGGGTTAGGGTTAGGGTTAGGATTAGAGTTTGTGTTAGGTTTAGGGTTAGGGTTAGGGTTAGGGTTTCGGTTTGTGTTAGGGTTAGGGTTAGGGTTAGTGTTTGGTTTAGGATTAGGGTTAGGGTTTGGTTTGGTTTAGGGTTAATGTTAGGGTTAGTATTAGGGTTAGGTTTAGGGTTAGGGTTAGGGTTAGGGTTAGGGTTAGGGTTAGGGTTAGGGTTAGTTAGGCTTAGGGTTAGGGTTAGGTTTAGGGTTAGGGTTAGGGTTAGGGTTAGGGTTAGGGTTAGGGTTAGGGTTAGGGTTAGTTATAGGGCTTGGGTTAGGGTTAGGGTTAGGGTTAGGGCTTGGGTTTAGGTTAGGTTTAGGGTTTGGGTTAGGCTTAGGGTTAGGGTTTGGGTTTGGGTTAGGTTTAGGGTTAGGGTTATGGTTAGGGTTAGGGTTAGGGTTTGGGTTTGGGTTAGAGTAAGGTATAGGGTTAGCGTTTGGGTTAGGTTTAGTGTTAGGGTTAGGGTTTGGGTTAGGGTTTGGGTTAGGGTTAAGGTTAGGGTTAGGGTTAGGTGTTAGGGTTAGGGTTAGGGTTAGGGTTTGGGTTAGGGTTAGGGTTAGGGTTAGGGTTTGGGTTAGGGTTAGGGTTAGGGTTTGGGTTTTAGTTAGGGTTAGGGTTAGGGTTTGGGTTAGGGTTGGGTTTAGTGTTAATGTTATGGTTAGGGTTTCGTTTAGGGTTAGTTTTAGCGTTCGGGTTAGGTTTAGGGTGTGGGTTTGGGTTAGGGTTAGGGTTAGGGTTAGTATTAGTGTTACGGTTAGTATTTGGGGTAGGGTTAGGTTTAGGGGTAGGGTTAGGTTTAGGGTTTGTGTTAGGCTTACGGTTAGGGTTGGAGTTAGGTTTAGGGTTTGGGTTAGGGTTAGGGTTAGGGTTTGGTTTAGGGTTAAGGTTAGGGTTAGGGTTAGGGTTAGTTAGGGTTTGGTTTAGGGTTAGGGTTAGGGTTAGGGTTAGGATTTGTGTTAGGGTTAGTGTTAGGGTTTGGGATAGTGTTAGGATTTAGGGTTTAGGCTTAGGGTTCGGGATAATGTTAGGGTTAGGTTTAGGGTTAGAGTTTGGGTTAGGGTTTGGGTTAGGGTTATGGTTAGGGTTAGGGTTAGGGGTTAGGGTTAGGGTTAGGGTTAGGTTTCAGGTTAGGGTTAGGGTTAGGTTTAGGATTAGGGTTAGGGTTAGGCGTTAGGGATAGGGTGAGGGTTAGGGTTACGGTTATGGTTTGGGTTTTGGTTAGGGTTAGGGTTAAGGTTAGGATTAGGGTTACCGTTACTGTTAGGATTAGGTTTTGGGATAGGGTTAGGGTTAGGGTAAGCTTTAGGTTTAGGGTTTGTGTTAGGGTTAGGATTAGGGTTAGGGTAGGGTTAGTGTTAGGATTAGGGTTTGGGTTAAGGTTAAGGTTAGGTTTAGGGTTAGGGTTAGGGTTTGTGTTATGGTTAGGGTTGAAGTTTGGGTTTAGGTTAGGGTTAGGTTTAGGGTTTCGGTTAGGGTTATGGTTAGGGTTAGGGTTATGGTTAGGTTTAGGGTGTGGGTTTGGGTTAGGGTTAGGGTTAGGGGTGATTTAGGGTTAAGGTTAGGGTTAGGATTAAGTTTAGGGTTAAGGTTAAGGTTTGGGTTAGAGTTAGGTTTAGAGTAAGGGCTTGGTTTATGGTTAGGTTTAGGGTTAGAGTTGGGGTTAGGGTTAGGATTAGGGTTAGGGTTAGGTTTAGGTTTAGGATTAGGGTTAGGTTTAGGTTTAGGTTTTGGGTTAGGGTTTGGGTTAGGGTTAGGGTTAGTGTTTGGTTTGGTTTAGGGTTAATGTTACGCATAGGGTAAGGGTTAGGTTTCGGGTTAGGGTTAGCTTTAGGGTTACTGTTAGAGGTTGGTTTAGGGTTAGGGTTACGTTTAGGGTTAGGGTTAGGGTTAGGGATTGGTTTGTTGTAGGGATAGTGTTAGGGTTAGGGACAGGGTTTAGGTCAGGGTTAGGGTTAGGGTTAGAGTTAGAGTTTAGGTTTCGTTTAGGGTTAGGGTTAGGGTTAGGGTTTGGGTTAGGGTTTAGGTTTGGGATAGGGTTAGGGTTAGGGTTAGTTTTAGGGCTTGGGTTAGGGTTAGGTTTACGGTTAGTGCTTGGGTTTACGTTAGGCTTCGGGTTTGGGTAAGGCTTAGGTTTAGGGTTTGGGTTTGGGTTAGGTTTAGATTTAGGGTTAGGGTTAGGGTTAGGGTTAGGGTTAGGGTTTGCGTTTGTGTTAGAGTAAGATATAGGGTTAGGGTTTGGGTTAGGTTTAGGTTTAGGTTTAGGTTTAGGGTTAGGGTTAGGGTTAGGGTTAGGGTTAGGGTTAGGGGTTAGGGGTTAGCTTTATGGTTACAGTAAGTGTTAGGTTTAGGGTTTGGGTTTGGGTCAGGTTTATGTTTAAGGTTAGGGTTTGTGTTTGGTTTACGGTTATGGTTAGGGTTACGGTTAGGGTTAGGTTTAGGGTTTGGTTTGGGTTAGGGTTAGTGTTAGGGTTATGGTTAGGTTTAGGGTTTGGGTTAGGGTTAGGGTTAGGGTAGGGGTTTGGGTTAGGGTTTGTTTTGGGTTAAGGTTAGGGTTAGGTTTAGGGTTTGGATATGGTTTGGGGTTAGGGTTAGGTTTAGGGTTAGGGTTAGGATTTTGGTTAGGGTTAAGGTTAGAGGTTAGTGGTTAGGAGTTGGGATTACTGTTAGGGTTAGGATGAGGGTTAGGGTTAAGGTTTGGGTTAGGATTATTGTTAGGGTTAGGGATAGAGTTTGAGTTAGGGTTAGGTTTAGGGTTAGGGTTGGGTTTTCGGTTAGGTTTAGGGTTAATGATAGGGTCATGGTTAGGTTTAGGGTGTGGGTTTGGGTTAGGGTTAGGCTTAGGGTTAGGGTTAGGGTAAGTTTTCGGGTTAGGGTTTGGGTTAGTGTCAGCGTTAGGTTTAGGGTTAGGGTTAGGGTTTGATTTGGTTTAGGGCTAGTGTTAGGGTTAGGGTTCGGGTTAAGTTTAGGGGTGGTTTAGGGTTAGGGTTAGGGTTAGGATTAAGGGTAGGGTTAAGGTTTAGGTTTGGGTTAGGGTTAGGCTTAGGGTTAGTGTTTGGGTTTGGGTTACATTTAGGTTTAGGGTTAGGGTTAGGGTTTGCGTTTGGGTTAGATTAAGGTAGAGGGTTAGTGTTTGGGTTAGGTTTAGGGTTAGGGTTAGGTTTAGGCTTTGTGTTAGTGTTAGGGGTAGTTTAGGGTTAGGGTTAGGGTTACGGTTAAGGTTAGGGTTAAGGTTTGGGTTTGGGTTAGAGTTGGGTTTAGAGTTAGGGTTTGGTTTAGGGTTAGGTGTAGGGTTAGGTTTGGGGTTAGGTTTAGGGTTAGTGTAAGGTTTAGGATTAGGGTTAGGGTTAGGTTTTGTGTTAGGGTTAGAGTTAGGGTTAGGGTTATGGTTTGGTTTGGGTTAGGGTTAGTGTTATGGATAGGGTAATGGTTACGTTTTGTGTTAGGATTACGTTTAGGGTTAGGGTTAGAGGTTGGTTGACGTTTAGGGTGAGGGTTAGGATGAGAGTTAAGGTTTGGTTTGGGTTAGAGGAAGGTATAGGGTTAGGGTTTGGGTTAGGTTAAGGGTTAGGGTTAGGGTTAGGGTTATGTTAAGGTTTAGGGTTAGGATTAGGGTTATTGTTAGGGGTTAGCGGTTAGCCTTATTGTTAGGGTAAGTGTTAGGTTTAGGGTTTGGGTTTGGGTAAGGTTTAGGTTTAGGGTTAGTTTTTGGGTTTGGGTTACTGTTATGGTTAGGGTTACGGTTAGGTTTAGGGCTAGGGTTTGGTTTGGGTTAGGGTTATTGTTAGGGTTATGGTTAGGTTTAGGGTGTGGGTTAGGGTTAGGGTTAGGGTTTGGGTTTGTGTTAGTGTTAGGGTTTGGGTTAGGGTTAGGGTTTAGTGTTTAGGGTTAGGGTTCGGCATAGCGTTAGGGATAGCGTGAGGGTTAGAGTTTGGGTTACGGATAAGGGTAGTGTTAGGGTTAGGGGTTAGGGTTACGGTGAGGGTTAGGGTTACCGTTAGGGTTTGGGTTTGGGTTAGGGTTAGGGATAAGGTTAGGATTAGGTTTAGGGTTACTGTTAGGATTAGGGTTTGGGTTTTTGTTAGGGTTAGGGTTTGGGTTAGTGTTAGGGTTTGGGTTAGTGTTAGGGTTTGGGATAGGGTTATGTTTAAGGTAAGGGTTAGGGTTAGGGTTTGTGTTAGGGTTAGGGTTTGGGTTAGGGTTATGATTAGGGTTAGGGTTAGGGTTTGGGTTAGGGTTAGGGTTAGGGTTAGGGTTAGGGTTAGGGTTTCGGTTAGGGTTAGGGTTTGGGTTAGGGTTATGGTTAGTTTTAGGGTGTGGGTTTGGGTCAGGGTTAGTGTTAGGGGTGGTTTAGGGTTAGGATTAGGGTTATGGTTAAGGTTTTGGTTTGGGTTAGAGTTAGGTTTAAAGTTAGGGTTTGGTTTAGGGTTAGGTTTAGGGTTAGGGTTGGGGTTAGGTTTAGGATTAGGGTTAGGGTTAGGGTTAGGTTTAGGATTAGGTTAGGTTTAGGTTTAGGTTTTGGGTTAGGGTTAGGGTTAGGGTTTGGTTTGGGTTAGGGTTAATGTTACGGATAGGGTAAAGGTTAGGTTTCGGGTTAGGGTTAGGTTTAGGGTTACTGTTAGAAGTTGGTTTAGGGTTAGGGTTAGGGTTATGGTTAGGGTTAGGGTTAGGGGTTAGGGTTTAGCTTTATGGTTAGGGTAAGGGTTAGGTTTATGGTTTGGGTTTGGGTCAGGTTTAGGTTTAGGGTTAGGGTTTGGGTTTTGTTTACGGTTATGGTAAGGGTTATGGTTATGGTTAGGTTTAGGGTTTGGGTTAGGGTTAGGGTTATGGTAGGGGATTGGGTTAGGGTTTGGGTTAGGGTTCACGTTAGGCTTAGGGTTAGGGTTTGAGTATCGGTTTGGGTTAGGGTTACGTTTAGGGTTAGGGTTAGGTTTTGTGTTAGGGTTAGTGTTAGGGTTTGGGTTAGGGTTAGGGTTTAGGATTTAGAGTTATGGTTCGCGATAGGGTTAGGGTTAGGGTTAAGGTTAGGATTTGGGTTAGGGTTTGGGTTAGGGTTAAGGTTAGCATTAGGGTTAGGGTTAGGGTTAGGGTTAGGGTTAGGGTTAGAGTTAGGTTTAGGATTAGGGTTAGGGTTAGGCGTTAAGGATAGGGTGAGGGTTAGGGTTACGGTAAGGGTTTGGGTTTGGGTTAGAGTTAGGGATAAGGTTAGGATTAGGGTTAAGGTTACTGTTCGGATTAAGGTTTGGGTTTTTGTCAGGGTTAGGGTTAGGGTTAGGGTTAGGGTTAGGAAGGTTTGGGTTAGGGTTAGGGTTGAAGTTTGGGTTTGGGTTAGGGTTAGGGTTAGAGTTTCGGTTAGGGTTAGGGTTAGGGTTAGGGTTAGGGTTAGGTTTAGGGTGTGGGTTTGGGTTAGGGTTAGGTTTAGGGGTCGTTTAGGGTTAGGGTTAGGGTTAGGATTAAGGTTAGGGTTAAGGTTTAGGTTTGGGTTAGAGTTAGTTTCAAAGTTAGGGTTTGGTTTAGGGTTAGGTTTAGGGTTAGGGTTGGGGGTTAGGGGTTAGCTTTATGGTTAGGGTAAGTGTTAGGTTCAGGGTTTGGGTTTGGGTCAGGTTTAGGTTTAGAGTTAGGGTTTGGGTTGGGTTTACGGTTATGGTTCGGGTTACGGTTAGGGTTAGGTTTAGGGTTTGGTTTGGGTTACGGTTAGTGTTAGGGTTATGGTTAGGTTTAGGTTGTGGGTTAGGGTTAGGGTTAGGGTAGGGTTTTGGGTTAGGGTTTGGGTTAGGGTTAAGGTTAGGGTTAGGGTTAGGGTTTGGGTATGGGTTTAGGGTTTAAGTTTAGGGTTCGGGATAGGGTTAGGGTTAGGCTTAGGGTTTGTGTTAGTGTTAAGGTTAGGGTTAGGGTTAGGGTTTAGGGTTAGGGTTAGGGTTAGGGTTCGGGTTCGGTTTAGGGTTTGGGTTAGGGTAAAAGTTAGGGTTAGGTTTAGGATTAGGGTTAGGTTTAGGTTTAGGTTTTGGTTTAGGGTTAGGGTTAGGGCTTGGTTTGGGTTAGGGTTAATGTTACGGATAGGGTAAGGGTTAGGTTTCGGGTTAGGGTTAGGTTTAGGGTTACTGTTAGAGGTTGGTTTAGGGTTAGGGTTAGGGTTAGAGTTTGGGTTAGGGTTTACGTTTAGGATAGGGTTAGGGTTAGGGTTAGTTTTAAGGCTTGGGTTAGGGTTAGGGGTACGGTTAGGGCTTTGGTTTAGGTTAGGTTTAGGGTTTGGGTTAGGCTTAGGGTTAGGGTTTGGGTTTGGGTTGGTTTATGTTTATGGTTAGGTTTAGGGTTAGGGTTAGGTTTAGGGTTTGCGTTTGTGTTAGAGTAAGGTATAGGGTTAGGGTTTGGGTTAGGTTTAGGTTTAGGGTTAGGGTTAGGGTTAGGGTTAGGGGTTAGGGGTTAGCTTTATGGTTAGGGTAAGTGTTAGGTTCAGGGTTTGGGTTTGGGTCAGGTTTAGGTTTAGGGTTAGGGTTTGGGTTGGGTTTACGGTTATGGTTCGGGTTACGGTTAGGGTTAGGTTTAGGGTTTGGTTTGGGTTACGGTTAGTGTTAGGGTTATGGTTAGGTTTAGGTTGTGGGTTAGGGTTAGGGTTAGGGTAGGGTTTTGGGTTAGGGTTTGGGTTAGGGTTAAGGTTAGGGTTAGGGTTAGGGTTTGGGTATGGGTTTAGGGTTTAAGTTTAGGGTTCGGGATAGGGTTAGGGTTAGGCTTAGGGTTTGTGTTAGTGTTAAGGTTAGGGTTAGGGTTAGGGTTTAGGGTTAGGGTTAGGGTTAGGGTTCGGGTTCGGTTTAGGGTTTGGGTTAGGGTAAAAGTTAGGTTTAGGTTTAGGGTTTGGTATGTGTTTGGGTTAGGTTTAGGTTTAGGTTTAGGGTTAGAATTTGGGTTAGGGTTGGTGTCAGGGTTTGGGTTAGGGTTAGGGTTAGGGTTTAGGTTTGGTTTACGGTTAGGGTTAGGGTTAGGGTTTGGCTTAGGGTTAGGTTTAGGGTTTGCGTTTTCGTTAGAATAAGGTATAGCATTAGGGTTTGGGTTAGGTTAAGGGTTAGGGTGAAGGTTAGGGTTATGGTTAGGTTTAGGGTTAGGGTTAGAGGTTAGGGGTTAGCTTTTTGTTTAGGGTTAGGGTTTGGGTTTGGGTCAGGTTTAGGTTTATGGTTAGGGTTTGTGTTTGGTTTACGGTTATGGTTAGGCTTACGGTTAGGGTTAGGTTTAGGGTTTGGTTTGGGTTAGGGTTAGTGTTACTGTTATGGTTACGTTTAGGGTTCGGGTTAGGGTTAGGGTTAGGATAGGGGTTTGGGTTAGGGTTTGGGTTAGGGTTAAGGTTAGGGTTTGAGAATGGGTTTGGATTAGGGTTAGGTTTAGGTTTAGGGTTAGGATTTGGGTTAGGGTTAGTGTTAGGGTTTGGGATAGTGTTAGGATTTAGGGTTTAGGCTTAGGGTTCGGGATAGGGTTAGGGTTAGGGTTAGGGTTTGGGTTAGGGTTTGTGTTAGGGTTAAGGTTAGGGTTAGCGTTAGGGGTTAGGGTTAGGGTTAGGGTTAGGGTTAGGGTTAGGGGTTAGGGTTAGTGTTTGAGCTTGGGTTAGGGTTAGGTTTAGTTTTAGTTTTAGAGTTAAGGTTAGGGTTTGGCTTAGGGTTAGGGTTAGGGTTAGGACTAGGCGATAGGGATAGGGTTAGAGTTAGGGTTGTGGTTAGTGTTTGGGCTAGGGTTAGGGTTAGGGTTAGGGTTAGGTTTAGTGTTAGGATTAGGGTTTGGGTTTCGGTTAGGGTTAGGGTTAGGGTTAGGGTTTGCGTTAGTTTTAGGGTTAGGGATAGGGTTTAGGTTAGGGTTAGGGTTAGCGTTTGGGTTAGGATTTAGGTTTGGATTTGGGTTAGGTTTAGGGTTAATTTTAGGGCTTGGGTTAGGTTTAGGGTTAGAGTTAGGGCTTGGGTTTAGGTTAGGTTGAGAGTTTGGGTTAGGCTTAGGGTTAGGGTTCCGGTTAGGGTTAGGGTTAGGGTTAGGGGTTAGGGTTAGTATTAGTGTTTGGGCTTGGGTTAGGGTTAGGTGTAGGGATAGGGGTAGGTAGTGGTTTGGCTTAGGGTTATGGTTAGGTTTAGGCTTAGGGTTAGGGGTAGTGTTAGGATTAGGGTTAGGGCTAGGCAATAGGGATAGGGTTAGGGTTAGGGTTGGGGTTAGTGTTTGGGCTTGGGTTAGGGTTAGTGTTAGGGTTAGGAATCGGTTAGGTTTAGTGTTAGGATTAGGGTTTGGGTTTCGGTTAGGGTTAGGGTTAGGGTTAGGGTTTGCGTTAGTTTTAGGGTTAGGGATAGGGTTTAGGTTAGGGTTAGGGTTAGCGTTTGGGTTAGGATTTAGGTTTGGATTTGGGTTAGGTTTAGGGTTAATTTTAGGGCTTGGGTTAGGTTTAGGGTTAGAGTTAGGGCTTGGGTTTAGGTTAGGTTGAGAGTTTGGGTTAGGCTTAGGGTTAGGGTTCGGGTTAGGGTTAGGTTTAGGGTTAGGGTTAGGGTTAGGGTTAGGGGTTATGGTTAGTATTAGTGTTTGGGCTTGGGTTAGGGTTAGGTGTAGGGATAGGGGTAGGTATTGGTTTGGCTTAGGGTTATGGTTAGGTTTAGGTTTAGGGTTAGGGTTAGTGTTAGGATTAGGGTTAGGGCTAGGCAATAGGGATAGGGTTAGGGTTAGGGTTGGGGTTAGTGTTTGGGCTTGGGTTAGGGTTAGTGTTAGGGTTAGGAATCGGTTAGGTTTAGTGTTAGGATTAGGGTTTGGGTTTCGGTTAGGGTTAGGGTTAGGGTTACGGTTTGCATTAGTGTTAGGGTTAGGGATAGGGTTTAGGTTAGGTTTAGGGTTAGGGTTTGGGGTAGGATTTAGTTTTGGATTAGCGTTAGGGTTAGGGTTAGTTTTACGGCTTGGGTTAGGGTTAGGTTTAGAGTTAGGGCTTGGCTTTAGGTTAGGTTTAGGTTTTGGGTTAGGCTTAGGGTTAGGGTTCGGGTTAGGGTTAGGGTTAGGGTTAGGGTTAGTGTTAGGATTAGTGTTTGGGTTAGAGTTAGGGTTAGGGTTTGGTTTAGGGTTAGGGTTGAAGTTTGGGTTTGGGTTTGGGTTAGGGTTAGGTTTAGGGTTTCGGTTAGGGTTAGGGTTAGGGTTAGGGTTATGGTTAGGTTTAGGGTGTGGTTTTGGTTTAGGATTAGGCTTAGGGTTAGGGTTAGGGTAAGTGTTAGGCTTAGGGTTTGGGTTAGTGTTAGGGTTTGGGATAGGATTAGGGGTACCGTAAGGGTTAGGGTTAGGGTTTGTGTGAGTGTTAGGGTTAGGGTTAGGGTCAGTGTTAGCATTAGAGTTTGTGTTAGGTTTAGGGTTAGGGTTAGGGTTAGGTTTTCGGTTTGGGTTAGGGTTAGGTTTAGGGTTAGTGTTTGGTTTAGGGTTAGGTTTAGGGTTTGCTTTGGTTTAGGGTTAGTGTTAGGGTTAGTATAAGGGTTAGCGTTAGGGTTAGGTTTAGGGTTAGGGTTAGGGTTAGAGGTAGGGGTAGGGTGAGTTATAGGGCTTGGGTTAATTTTAGGGTTAGGCTTAGGGCTTGGGTTTAGGTTAGGTTTAGGGTTTGGGTTCGGCTTAGGCTTAGGTTTTGGGTTTGAGTTTGGGTAAGGGTAAGGGTTAGGGTTAGGGTTAGGGTTAGGTTTAGGGTTAGTGTTTGGGCTTGGGTTAGGGTTAGGTTTAGGGTTAGGGTTAGAGTTAGGGTTAGGGTTTGGCTTAGGGTCAGGGTTAGGGTTAGGGCTAGGAGATAGGGATAGGTTTAGTGTTAGCGTTGGGGTTAGTGTTTCGGCTTGGGTTAGGGTTAGTGTTAGGGTTAGGATTAGGGTTAGGTTTCGTGTTAGGATCAGGGTTTGGGCTTCGGTTAGGGTTAGGGTTAGGGTTGGGGTTAGTGTTTGGTTTAGGGATAGGGTTAGGGTTTGCTTTGTTTTAGGGTTAGTGTTAGGGTTAGTATAAGGGTTAGCGTTAGGGTTAGGTTTACGGTTAGGGTTAGGGTTAGGGTTAGGGTTAGGTTTAGGTTTAGGGTTAGTTAGGGTTAGGGTTAGGGTTAGGTTTAGGGTTAGGGTTAGGGTTATGGTTAGTTATAGGGCTTGTGTTAGGGTTAGGGTTAGGGTTAGGGCTTTGGTTTAGGTTAGGTTTAGGGTTTGGGTTAGGCTTAGGGTTAGGGTTAGGTTTAGGGTTAGGGTTAGGGTTAGGGTTAGGGTTAGGGTTTGGGTTTGGGTTAGAGTAAGGTATAGGGTTAGGGTTTGGGTTAGGTTGAGTGTTAGGGTTAGGGTTTGGGTTAGGGTTTGGGTTAGGGTTAAGGTTAGGGTTAGGGTTAGGGGTTAGGGTTAGGGTTTGGGTTAGGGTTAGGGTTAGTTTTTGGGCTTGGGTTATAGTTATGGTTAGGGTTAGGATTAGGGTTAGGTTTAGGGTTAGGTTTTTGGTTAGGGTTAGTGTTAGGGTTTGCGTTTGAGTTAGGGATATGGTTAGGGTTAGGGTTAGGGGTAGGCGATAGGGATAGGGTTAGGGTTAGTGTTTGGGTTAGGGTTAGGGTTAGGTTTAGGGTTAGGGTTAGGGTTTGGTTTGGTTTAGGGTTAGTGCTAGGCTTAGGGGAAGGGTTACGGTTAGGGGTTGTTTAGGCTTAGGGTTTGGGTTAGGATTAAGGTTAGGGTTAAGGTTTCGTTTGGGTTAAAGTTAGGTTTAGAGTTGGGGTTTGGTTTAGGGTTAGGTTTAGGGTTAGGGTTGGGGTTAGGGTTAGGGTTAGGGTTAGGTTTAAGATTAGGGTTAGGTTTAGGTGTAGGTTTTGGATTAGGGTTAGGGTTAGGGTTTGGTTTGGGTTAGGGTTAATGTTAAGGATAGGATAAGGGTTAGGTTTGGGGTTAGGGTTTGGTTTATGGTTACTGTTAGAGGTTGGTTTAGGGTTAGGGTAGGGTTAGGGTTAGGGTTAGGGATAGGTTTGGTGTAGGGGTAGTGTTAGGGTTAGGGACAGATTCTCGGTTAGGGTTAGGGTTAGGGTTAGGTTTAGGGTTTAGGTTTGGGTTAGGTTTAAGTTTAGGGTTAGGGTTTGGGTTAGGTTTTGGGTTAGGGTTAAGGTTAGGGTTAGGGTTAGGGGTTAGGGTTAGGGTTAGGGTTAGGGTTTGGGTTACGGTTTGGGTTAGGGTTAGGGTTAGTGTTTGTATTAGGGTTACGGTTAGGGTTAGGGTTAGGGTTACGCTTTGGTTTAGGGTCATGGTTAGGTTTAGGGTTAGTGTAGGGGTTGGGTTAGGGTTAGGTTTAGGGTTAGGTTTAGAGTTAGGGTTAGGGTTTGGCTTAGGGGTAGGGTTAGGGTTAGGGCTAGGCGATAGGGATAGGGTTAGGGTTAGGGTTAGGTTTAGGGTTTGGGCTAGGCAATAGGGATAGGGTTAGGGTTAGGGTTGGGGTTAGTGTTTGGGCTTGGGTTAGGGTTAGTGTTAGGGTTAGGATTAGGGTTAGGTTTAGTGTTAGGATTAGGGTTTGGGTTTCGGTTAGGGTTAGGGTTAGGGTTATGGTTTGCGTTAGTGTTAGGGTTAGGGATAGGGTTTAGGTTAGGGTTAGGGTTAGGGTTTGGGTTAGGATTTAGTTTTGGATTAGCGTTAGGGTTAGGGTTAGTTTTAGGGCTCTGGTTAGGGTTAGGGTTAGAGTTAGGGCTTGGCTTTAGGTCAGGTTTAGGGTTTTAGTTAGGCTTAGGGTTAGGGTTCAGGTTAGGGTTAGGGTTAGGGTTAGGGTGAGGGTTAGTGTTAGGATTAGGGTTTGGGTTAGGGTTAGGGTTAGGGTTAGGGTTTGGGTTAGGGTTAGGGTTGAAGTTTGGGTTTGGGTTAGGGTTAGGTTTAGGTTTTCGGTTAGGGTTAGGGTTAGGGTTAGGGTTATGGTTAGGTTTAGGCTGTGGGTTTGGTTTAGGATTAGGCTTAGGGTTAGGGTTAGGGTAAGTGTTAGGGTTAGGGTTTGGGTTAGTGTTAGGGTTTGGGATAGGATTAGGGGCAGGGTAAGGGTTAGGGTTAGGGTTTGTGTGAGGGTTAGGGTTAGGGTTAGGGTTAGTGTTAGGATTAGAGGTTGTGTTAGGTTTAGGGTTAGGGTTAGGGTTAGGGTTTCGGTTTGGGTTAGGGTTAGGGTTAGGGTTAGTGTTTGGTTTAGGGTTAGGGTTAGGGTTTGCTTTTTTGGGGTTAGTGTTAGGGTTAGTATAAGGGTTAGCGTGAGGGTTAGGTTTAGGGTTAGGGTGAGGGTTAGGGTTAGGGTTAGGGTTAGTTAGGGTTAGGGTTAGAGTTAGGTTTAGGGTTAGGGTTAGGGTTAGGGTTAGTTATAGGGCTTGGGTTATGGTTAGGGTTAGGGTTAGGGCTTTGGTTTAGGTTAGGTTTAGGGTTTGGGTTAGGCTTAGGGTTAGGGTTTGGGTTTGGGTTAGGTTTAGGGTTAGGGTTAGGGTTAGGCTTAGGGTTTGGGTTTGGGTTAGAGTAAGGTATAGGGTTAGGGTTTGGGTTAGGTTTAGTGTTAGGGTTAGGGTTTGGGTTAGGGTTTGGGTTAGGGTTAAGTTTAGGGTTAGGGTTAGGGGTTAGGGTTAGGGTTAGGGTTTGGGTTAGGTTTAGGGTTAGGGTTAGGGTTAGGGTTTTGGTTAGGGTTAGGGTTAGGGTTAGGTTTAGGGTTAGTGTTTGGACTTGGGTTATAGTTATGGTTAGGGTTAGGATTAGGGTTAGGTTTAGGGTTAGGTTTTTGGTTAGGGTTAGTGTTAGGGTTTGCGTTTGAGTTAGGGATAGGGTTAGGGTTAGGGTTAGGGGTAGGCGATAGGGATAGGGTTAGGGTTAGTGTTTGTGTTGGGGTTAGGGTTAGGTTTAGGGTTAGGGTTAGGGTTTGGTTTGGTTTAGGGTTAGTGCTAGGCTTAGGGGAAGGGTTAGGGTTAGGGGTTGTTTAGGGTTATGGTTTGGGTTAGGATTAAGGTTAGGGTTAAGGTTTAGGTTTGGGTTAAAATTAGGTTTAGAGTTGGGGTTTGGTTTAGGGTTAGGATTAGGGTTAGGGTTGGGGTTAGGGTTAGGGTGAGGGTTAGGTTTAAGATTAGGGTTAGGTTTAGGTTTAGGTTTTGGATTAGGGTTAGGGTTAGGGTTAGGGTTAGGGTTTGGTTTGGGTTAGGGTTAATGTTAAGGATAGGATAAGGGTTAGGTTTGGGGTTAGTGTTTGGTTTATGGTTACTGTTAGAAGTTGGTTTAGGGTTAGGGTAGGGTTAGGGTTATGGTTTGGGATTGGTTTGGAGTAGGGTTAGTGTTAGGGTTAGGGATAGAGTTCCGGTTAGGGTTAGGGTTATGGTTAGGTTTAGGGTTTAAGTTTGGGTTAGGTTTAAGTTTAGGGTTAGGGTTTGGGTTAGGGTTTGGGTTAGGTTTAAGGTTAGGGTTAGGGTTAGGGGTTAGGGTTAGGGTTAGGGTTAGGGTTTGGGTTACGGTTTGGGTTAGGTTTAGGGTTAGTGTTACGGTTAGGTTTAGGGTAGGGTTAGGTTTAGGGTTCGGGTTAGGGTTAGGGTTTGTATTAGGGTTACGGTTAGGGTTAGGGTTAGGGTTAGGTTTAGGGTTAGGGTTAGGGTTTGGTTTGGTTTAGGGTTAGTGCTAGGCTTAGAGGAAGGGTTACGGTTAGGGGTTGTTTAGGCTTAGGGTTTGGGTTAGGATTAAGGTTAGGGTTAAGGTTTCGTTTGGGTTAAAGTTAGGTTTAGAGTTGGGGTTTGGTTTAGGGTTAGGTTTAGGGTTAGGGTTGGGGTTAGGGTAAGGGTTAGGGTTAGGTTTAAGATTAGGGTTAGGTTTAGGTGTAGGTTTTGGATTAGGGTTAGGGTTAGGGTTTGGTTTGGGTTAGGGTTAATGTTAAGGATAGGATAAGGGTTAGGTTTGGGGTTAGGGTTTGGTTTATGGTTACTGTTAGAGGTTGGTTTAGGGTTAGGGTAGGGTTAGGGTTAGGGTTAGGGATAGGTTTGGTGTAGGGGTAGTGTTAGGGTTAGGGACAGAGTTTCGGTTAGGGTTAGGGTTAGGGTTAGGTTTAGGGTTTAGGTTTGGGTTAGGTTTAAGTTTAGGGTTAGGGTTTGGGTTAGGGTTTGGGTTAGGGTTAAGGTTAGGGTTAGGGTTAGGGGTTAGGGTTAGGGTTAGGGTTAGGGTTTGGGTTACGGTTTTGGTTAGGGTTAGGGTTAGTGTTTGTATTAGGGTTACGGTTAGGGTTAGGGTTAGAGTTACGCTTTGGTTTAGGGTCATGGTTAGGTTTAGGGTTAGTGTAGGGGTTGGCTTAGGGTTAGGTTTAGGGTTAGGTTTAGAGTTAGGGTTAGGGTTTGGCTTAGGGGTAGGGTTAGGGTTAGGGCTAGGCGATAGGGATAGGGTTAGGGTTAGGGTTAGGTTTAGGGTTTGGGCTAGGCAATAGGGATAGGGTTAGGGTTAGGGTTGGGGTTAGTGTTTGGGCTTGGGTTAGGGTTAGTGTTAGGGTTAGGATTAGGGTTAGGTTTAGTGTTAGGATTAGGGTTTGGGTTTCGGTTAGGGTTAGGGTTAGGGTTATGGTTTGCGTTAGTGTTAGGGTTAGAGATAGGGTTTAGGTTAGGGTTAGGGTTAGGGTTTGGGTTAGGATTTAGTTTTGGATTAGCGTTAGGGTTAGGGTTAGTTTTAGGGCTTGGGTTAGGGTTAGGGTTAGAGTTAGGGCTTGGCTTTAGGTTAGGTTTAGGGTTTTAGTTAGGCTTAGGGTTAGGGTTCGGGTTAGGGTTAGGGTTAGGGTTAGGGTGAGGGTTAGTGTTAGGATTAGGGTTTGGGTTAGGGTTAGGGTTAGGGTTAGGGTTTGGGTTAGGGTTAGGGTTGAAGTTTGGGTTTGGGTTAGGGTTAGGTTTAGGTTTTCGGTTAGGGTTAGGGTTCGGGTTAGGGTTATGGTTAGGTTTAGGCTGTGGGTTTGGTTTAGGATTAGGCTTAGGGTTAGGGTTAGGGTAAGTGTTAGGGTTAGGGTTTGGGTTAGTGTTAGGGTTTGGGATAGGATTAGGGGCAGGGTAAGGGTTAGGGTTAGGGTTTGTGTGAGGGTTAGGTTTAGGGTTAGGGTTAGTGTTAGGATTAGAGGTTGTGTTAGGTTTAGGGTTAGGGTTAGGGTTAGGGTTTCGGTTTGGGTTAGGGTTAGGGTTAGGGTTAGTGTTTGGTTTAGGGTTAGGGTTAGGGTTTGCTTTTTTAGGGTTAGTGTTAGGGTTAGTATAAGGGTTAGCGTGACGGTTAGGTTTAGGGTTAGGGTGAGGGTTAGGGTTAGGGTTAGGGTTAGTTAGGGTTAGTGTTAGAGTTAGGTTTAGGGTTAGGGTTAGGGTTAGGGTTAGTTATAGGGCTTGGGTTATGGTTAGGGTTAGGGTTAGGGCTTTGGTTTAGGTTAGGTTTAGGGTTTGGGTTAGGCTTAGGGTTAGGGTTTGGGTTTGGGTTAGGTTTAGGGTTAGGGTTAGGGTTAGGGTTAGGGTTTGGGTTTGGGTTAGAGTAAGGTATAGGGTTAGGGTTTGGGTTAGGTTTAGTGTTAGGGTTAGGGTTTGGGTTAGGGTTTGGGTTAGGGTTAAGGTTAGGGTTAGGGTTAGGGGTTAGGGTTAGGGTTAGGGTTTGGGTTAGGGTTAGGGTTAGCGTTAGGGTTAGGATTTTGGTTAGGGTTAGGGTTAGGTTTAGGTTTAGGGTTAGTGTTTGGACTTGGGTTATAGTTATGGTTAGGGTTAGGATTAGGGTTAGGTTTAGGGTTAGGTTTTTGGTTAGGGTTAGTGTTAGGGTTTGCGTTTGAGTTAGGGATAGGGTTAGGGTTAGGGTTAGGGGTAGGCGATAGGGATAGGGTTAGGGTTAGTGTTTGGGTTGGGGTTAGGGTTAGGTTTAGGGTTAGGGTTAGGGTTTGGTTTGGTTTAGGGTTACTGCTAGGCTTAGGGGAAGGGTTAGGGTTAGGGGTTGTTTAGGGTTATGGTTTGGGTTAGGATTAAGGTTAGGGTTAAGGTTTAGGTTTGGGTTAAAATTAGGTTTAGAGTTTGGGTTTGGTTTAGGGTTAGGTTTAGGGTTAGGGTTGGGGTCAGGGTTAAGGTGAGGGTTAGATTTAAGATTAGGGTTAGGTTTAGGTTTAGGTTTTGGATTAGGGTTAGGGTTAGGGTTAGGGTTAGGGTTAGGGTTAGGGTTTGGGTTACGGTTTTGGTTAGGGTTAGGGTTAGTGTTTGTATTAGGGTTACGGTTAGGGTTAGGGTTAGAGTTACGCTTTGGTTTAGGGTCATGGTTAGGTTTAGGGTTAGTGTAGGGGTTGGGTTAGGGTTAGGTTTAGGGTTAGGTTTAGAGTTAGGGTTAGGGTTTGGCTTAGGTGTAGGGTTAGGGTTAGGGCTAGGCGATAGGAATAGGGTTAGGGTTAGGGTTAGGTTTAGGGTTTGGGCTAGGCAATAGGGATAGGGTTAGGGTTAGGGTTGGGGTTAGTGTTTGGGCTTGGGTTAGGGTTAGTGTTAGGGTTAGGATTAGGGTTAGGTTTAGTGTTAGGATTAGGGTTTGGGTTTCGGTTAGGGTTAGGGTTAGGGTTATGGTTTGCGTTAGTGTTAGGGTTAGAGATAGGGTTTAGGTTAGGTTTAGGGTTAGGGTTTGGGTTAGGATTTAGTTTTGGATTAGCGTTAGGGTTAGGGTTAGTTTTAGGGCTTGGGTTAGGGTTAGGGTTAGAGTTAGGGCTTGGCTTTAGGTTAGGTTTAGGGTTTTAGTTAGGCTTAGGGTTAGGGTTCGGGTTAGGGTTAGGGTTAGGGATAGGGTGAGGGTTAGTGTTAGGATTAGGGTTTGGGTTAGGGTTAGGGTTAGGGTTAGGGTTTGGGTTAGGGTTAGGGTTGAAGTTTGGGTTTGGGTTAGGGTTAGGTTTAGGATTTCGGTTAGGGTTAGGGTTAGGGTTAGGGTTATGGTTAGGTTTAGGCTGTGGGTTTGGTTTAGGATTAGGCTTAGGGTTAGGGTTAGGGTAAGTGTTAGGGTTAGGGTTTGGGTTAGTGTTAGGGTTTGGGATAGGATTAGGGGCAGGATTAGGGTTAGGGTTAGGGTTTGTGTGAGGGTTAGGTTTAGGGTTAGGGTTAGTGTTAGGATTAGAGGTTGTGTTAGGTTTAGGGTTAGGGTTAGGGTTAGGGTTTCGGTTTGGGTTAGGGTTAGGGTTAGGGTTAGTGTTTGGTTTAGGGTTAGGGTTAGGGTTTGCTTTTTTAGGGTTAGTGTTAGGGTTAGTATAAGGGTTAGCGTGAGGGTTAGGTTTAGGGTTAGGGTGAGGGTTAGGGTTAGGGTTAGGGTTAGTTAGGGTTAGGGTTAGAGTTAGGTTTAGGGTTAGGGTTAGGGTTAGGGTTAGTTATAGGGCTTGGGTTATGGTTAGGGTTAGGGTTAGGGCTTTGGTTTAGGTTAGGTTTAGGGTTTGGGTTAGGCTTAGGGTTAGGGTTTGGGTTTGGGTTAGGTTTAGGGTTAGGGTTAGGGTTAGGGTTAGGGTTTGGGTTTGGGTTAGAGTAAGGTATAGGGTTAGGGTTTGGGTTAGGTTTAGTGTTAGGGTTAGGGTTTGGGTTAGGGTTTGGGTTAGGGTTAAGGTTAGGGTTAGGGTTAGGGGTTAGGGTTAGGGTTAGGGTTTGGGTTAGGGTTAGGGTTAGGGTTAGGGTTAGGTTTAGGGTTAGTGTTTGGACTTGGGTTATAGTTATGGTTAGGGTTAGGATTAGGGTTAGGTTTAGGGTTAGGTTTTTGGTTAGGGTTAGTGTTAGGGTTTGCGTTTGAGTTAGGGATAGGGTTAGGGTTAGGGTTAGGGGTAGGCGATAGGGATAGGGTTAGGGTTAGTGTTTGGGTTGGGGTTAGGGTTAGGTTTAGAGTTAGGGTTAGGGTTTGGTTCGGTTTAGGGTTAGTGCTAGGCTTAGGGGAAGGGTTAGGGTTAGGGGTTGTTTAGGGTTATGGTTTGGGTTAGGATTAAGGTTAGGGTTAAGGTTTAGGTTTGGGTTAAAATTAGGTTTAGAGTTGGGGTTTGGTTTAGGGTTAGGTTTAGGGTTAGGGTTGGGGTCAGGGTTAGGGTGAGGGTTAGATTTAAGATTACGGTTAGGTTTAGGTTTAGGTTTTGGATTAGGGTTAGGGTTAGGGTTAGGGTTAGGGTTTGGTTTGGGTTAGGGTTAATGTTAAGGATAGGATAAGGGTTAGGTTTGGGGTTAGTGTTTGGTTTATGGTTACTGTTAGAAGTTGGTTTAGGGTTAGGGTAGGGTTAGGGTTATGGTTAGGGATTGGTTTGGAGTAGGGTTAGTGTTAGGGTTAGGGATAGAGTTCCGGTTAGGGTTAGGGTTAGGGTTAGGTTTAGGGTTTAAGTTTGGGTTAGGTTTAAGTTTATGGTTAGGGTTTGGGTTAGAGTTTGGGTTAGGGTTAAGGTTAGGGTTAGGGTTAGGGGTTAGGGTTAGGGTTAGGGTTAGGGTTTGGGTTACGGTTTGGGTTAGGTTTAGGGTTAGTGTTACGGTTAGGTTTAGGGTAGGGTTAGGTTTAGGGTTCGGGTTAGGGTTAGGGTTTGTATTAGGGTTACGGTTAGGTTTATGGTTAGGGTTAGGCTTTGGGTTAGTGTTATGGTTAGGTTTAGGGTTAGTGTTTGGGCTTGAGTTAGGGTTAGGTTTAGGGTTAGGTTTATAGTTAGGGTTAGGTTTTGGCTGAGGGGTAGGGTTAGGGTTAGGGCTAGGCGATAGGGATAGGGTTAGAGTTAGGGTTAGGTTTAGGGTTTGGGCAGGGGTTAGGGTTAGTGTTAGGGTTAGTATTAGGGTTAGGTTTACTGTTAGGATTAGGATTTGGGTTTTGGTTAGGGTTAGCGTTAGGGTTAGGTTTAGGGTTAGGGTTAGGGTTAGGGTTAGGGTTAGGGTTAGGGTTAGTTAGGGTTAGGGTTAGGTTTAGGTTTAGGGTTACGGTTAGGGTTAGGGTTAGGGTTAGTTATAGGGCTTGGGTTAGGGTTAGGGTTAGGGTTAGGGTTTCGGTTTGGGTTAGGGTTAGGGTTAGGGTTAGTGTTTGGTTTAGGGTTAGGGTTAGGGTTTGCTTTGGTTTAGGGTTAGTGTTAGGGTTAGTATAAGGGTTAGCGTTAGGGTTAGGTTTAGGGTTAGGGTTAGGGTTAGGGTTAGGGTTAGTTAGGGTTAGGTTTAGGTTTAGGTTTAGGGCTAGGGTTAGGGTTAGGGTTAGGTTTAGGGTTAGGGTTAGGGTTAGTTATAGGGCTTGGGTTACGGTTAGGGTTAGGGTTAGGGCTTGGGTTTAGGTTAGGTTTAGGGTTTGGGTTAGGCTTAGGGTTAGGGTTTGGGTTTGGGTTAGGTTTAGGGTTAGGGTTAGGGTTTCGGTTAGGTTTAGAGTTAGGGTTAGGGTTAGTGTTTGGTTTAGGGTTAGGGTTAGGGTTTGCTTTGGTTTAGGGTTAGGGTTAGGGTTAGGGTTAGGGTTAGGGTAAGTGTTAGGGTTAGGGTTAGGGTTAGGGTTAGGGTTAGGGTTAGGTTTAGGGTTTGCTGTGGTTTAGGGTTAGCATTAGGGTTAGGGTTAGGATTAGGCTTAGGGTTAGGTTTAGGGTAAGTGTTAGGGTTAGGGTTTGGGTTAGTGTTAGGGTTTGGGATAGGATTAGGGGCAGGGTAAGGGTTAGGGTTAGGGTTTGTGTGAGGGTTAGGGTTAGGGTTAGGGTTAGTGTTAGGATTAGAGTTTGTGTTAGCTTTAGGGTTAGGGTTAGGGTTTCGGTTTGGGTTAGGGTTAGGGTTAGGGTTAGTGTTTGGTTTAGGGTTAGGGTTAGGGTTTGCTTTGGTTTAGGGTTAGTGTTAGGGTTAGTATAAGGGTTAGCGTTAGGGTTAGGTTTAGGGTTAGGGTTAGCGTTAGGGTTAGGGTTAGGGTTAGGGTTAGGGTTAGTTAGGGTTAGGGTTAGGGTTAGGTTTAGGGTTAGGGTTAGGGTTAGGGTTAGTTATAGGGCTTGGTTTAGGGTTAGGGTTAGGGTTAGGGCTTTGGTTTAGGTTAGGTTTAGGGTTTGGGTTAGGCTTAGGGTTAGGGTTAGGTTTAGGGTTAGGGTTAGGGTTAGGGTTAGGGTTAGGGTTAGGGTTTTTTGTTTGGGTTAGAGTAAGGTATAGGGTAGGGTTTGGGTTAGGTTGAGTGTAAGGGTTAGGGTTTGGGTTAGGGTTTGGGTTAGGGTTAAGGTTAGGGTTAGGGTTAGAGGTTAGGGTTAGGGTTAGGGTTAGGGTTAGTTTTTGGGCTTGGGTTATAGTTATGGTTAGGGTTAGGATTAGGGTTAGGTTTAGGGTTAGGTTTTTGGTTAGGGTTAGTGTTAGGGTTTGCGTTTGACTTAGGGATAGGGTTAGGGTTAGGGTTAGGAGTAGGCGATAGGGATAGGCTTAGGGTTAGTGTTTGGGTTAGGGTTAGCGTTAGGTTTAGGGTTAGGGTTAGGGTTTGGTTTGGTTTAGGGTTAGTGCTAGGCTTAGGGGAAGGGTTAGGCTTAGGGGTTGTTTAGGGTTAGGGTTTGGGTTAGGATTAAGGTTATGGTTAAGGTTTCGTTTGGGTTAAAGTTAGGTTTAGAGTTGTGGTTTGGTTTAGGGGTAGGGTAAGGGTTAGGGTTAGGGTTAGGTTTAAGATTAGGGTTAGGTTTAGGTGTAGGTTTTGGATTAGGGTTAGGCTTAGGGTTTGGTTTGGGTTAGGGTTAATGTTAAGGATAGGATAAGGGTTAGGTTTGGGGTTAGGGTTTGGTTTATGGTTACTGTTGGAGGTTGGTTTAGGGTTAGGGTAGGGTTAGGGTTAGGGTTAGGGATAGGTTTGGTGTAGGGGTAGTGTTAGGGTTAGGGATAGAGTTTCGGTTAGGGTTAGGGTTAGGGTTAGGTTTAGGGTTTAGGTTTGTGTTAGGTTTAAGTTTAGGGTTTGGGTTTGGGTTAGGGTTAAGGTTAGGGTTAGGGTTAGGGGTTAGGGTTAGGGTTAGGGTTAGGGTTTGGGTTACGGTTTGGGTTAGGTTTAGGGTTAGTGTTACGGTTAGGGTTTAGGGTAGGGTTAGGTTTAGGGTTAGGGTTAGGGTTAGGGTTTGTATTAGCGTTACGGTTAGGGTTATGGTTAGGGTTAGGCTTTGGGTTAGGGTCATGGTTAGGTTTAGGGTTAGTGTAGGGGTTGTGTTAGGGTTAGGTTTAGGGTTAGGTTTAGAGTTAGGGTTAGGGTTTGGCTTAGGGGTAGGGTTAGGGTTAGGGCTAGGCGATAGGGATAGGGTTAGGGTTAGGGTTAGGTTTAGGGTTAGGCTTAGGGTTAGGTTTAGGGTTAGGGTTAGTTAGGGTTAGGGTTAGGTTTATGTTTAGGGTTAGGGTTAGGGTTAGGGTTAGTTATAGGGCTTGGGTTAGGGTTAGGGTTAGGGTTAGGGCTTGGGTTTAGGTTAGGTTTAGGGTTTGGGTTAGGCTTAGGGTTAGGGTTTGGGTTTGGGTTAGGTTTAGGGTTAGGGTTAGTGTTTCGGTTAGGGTTAGGGTTAGGGTTAGGGTTAGTGTTTGGTTAGGGTTAGGGTTAGGGTTTGCTTTGGTTTAGGGTTAGGGATAGGGTTAGGGTTAGGGTTAGGGTTAGGGTAAGAGTTAGCGTTAGGGTTAAGGTTAGGGCTAGGGTTAGGTTTAGGGTTTGCTTTGTTTAGGGTTACGGTTAGGGTTAGGGTTAGGATTAGGCTTAGAGTTAGGTTTAGGGTAAGTGTTAGGGTTAGAGTTTGGGTTAGTGTTAGGGTTTGGGATAGGATTCGGGGCAGGGTAAGGGTTAGGGTTAGGGTTTGTGTGAGGGTTAGGGTTAGGGTTAGGGTTAGTGTTAGGATTAGAGTTTGTGTTAGGTTTAGGGTTAGGGTTAGGGTTAGGGTTTCGGTTTGGGTTAGGGTTAGGGTTAGGGTTAGGTTTAGGATTAGGGTTAGGTTTAGGTTTAGGTTTTGGTTTAGGGTTAGGGTTAGCGTTTGGTTTGGGTTAGGGTTAATGTTACGGATAGGGTAAGGGTTAGGTTTCGGGTTAGGGTTAGTTTTAGGGTTACTGTTAGAGGTTGGTTTAGGGTTAGGGTTAGGGTTAGGTTTAGGGTTAGGGTTAGGGATTCGTTTGGGGTAGGGTTAGTGTTAGGGTTAGGGATAGGGTTTAGGTCAGGGTTAGGGTTAGATTCAGGGTTAGAGTTTAGGTTTTGTTTAGGGTTAGGGTTAGGGTTAGAGTTTGGGTTAGGGTTTACGTTTAGGATAGGGTTAGGGTTGGGGTTAGTTTTAAGGCTTGGGTTAGGGTTAGGGGTACGGTTAGGGCTTTGGTTTAGGTTAGGTTTAGGGTTTGGGTTAGGCTTAGGGTTAGGGTTTGGGTTTGGGTTGGTTTATGTTTATGGTTAGGTTTAGGGTTAGGGTTAGGTTTAGGGTTTGCGTTTGTGTTAGATTAAGGTATAGGGTTAGGGTTTGGGTTAGGTTTAGGTTTAGGGTTAGGGTTAGGGTTAGGGTTAGGGGTTAGGGGTTAGCTTTATGGTTAGGGTAAATGTTAGGTTCAGGGTTTGGGTTTGGGTCAGGTTTAGGTTTAGGGTTAGGGTTTGGGTTTGGTTTACGGTTATGGTTCGGGTTACGGTTAGGGTTAGGTTTAGGGTTTGGTTTGGGTTACGGTTAGTGTTAGGGTTATGGTTAGGTTTAGGTTGTGGGTTAGGGTTAGGGTTAGGGTAGGGTTTTGGGTTAGGGTTTGGGTTAGGGTTAAGGTTAGGGTTAGGGTTACGGTTTGGGTATGGGTTTAGGGTTTAAGGTTAGGGTTCGGGATAGGGTTAGGTTTAGGCTTAGGGTTTGTGTTAGTGTTAAGGTTAGGGTTAGGTTTAGGGGTTAGGGTTAGGGTTAGGGTTAGGGTTCGGGTTCGGTTTAGGGTTTGGGTTAGGGTAAAAGTTAGGTTTAGGTTTAGGGTTTGGTATGTGTTTGGGTTAGGTTTAGGTTTAGGTTTAGGGTTAGAATTTGGGTTAGGGTTGGTGTCAGGGTTTGGGTTAGGGTTAAAGTTAGGGTTTAGGTTTGGTTTACGGTTAGGGTTAGGGTTAGGGTTTGGCTTAGGGTTAGGTTTAGGGTTTGCGTTTTCGTTAGAATAAGGTATAGCATTAGGGTTTGGGTTAGGTTAAGGGTTAGGGTGAGGGTTAGGGTTATGGTTAGGTTTAGGGTTAGGGTTAGAGGTTAGGGGTTAGCTTTTTGTTTAGGGTTAGGGTTTGGGTTTATGTCAGGTTTAGGTTTATGGTTAGGGTTTGTGTTTGGTTTACGGTTATGGTTAGGCTTACGGTTAGGGTTAGGTTTAGGGTTTGGTTTGGGTTAGGGTTAGTGTTACTGTTATGGTTACGTTTAGGGTTCGGGTTAGGGTTAGGGTTAGGATAGGGGTTTGGGTTAGGGTTTGGGTTAGGGTTAAGGTTAGGGTTTGAGAATGGGTTTGGATTAGGGTTAGGTTTAGGTTTAGGGTTAGGATTTGGGTTAGGGTTAGTGTTAGGGTTTGGGATAGTGTTAGGATTTAGGGTTTAGGCTTAGGGTTCGGGATAGGGTTAGGGTTAGGGTTAGGGTTAGGGTTTGGGTTAGGGTTTGTGTTAGGGTTAAGGTTAGGGTTAGCGTTAGGGGTTAGGGTTAGGGTTAGGGTTAGGGTTAGGGTTAGGGTTAGGGTTAGGGGTTAGGGTTAGGGTTTGAGCTTGGGTTAGGGTTAGGTTTAGTTTTAGTTTTAGAGTTAAGGTTAGGGTTTGGCTTAGGGTTAGGGTTAGGGTTAGGACTAGGCGATAGGGATAGGTTTAGAGTTAGGGTTGAGGTTAGTGTTTGGGCTAGGGTTAGGGTTAGGGTTAGGGTTAGGGTTAGGTTTAGTGTTAGGATTAGCGTTTGGGTTTCGGTTAGGGTTAGGGTTAGGGTTAGGGTTAGGGTTTGCGTTAGTTTTAGGGTTAGGGATAGGGTTTAGGTTAGGGTTAGGGTTAGCGTTTGGGTTAGGATTTAGGTTTGGATTTGGGTTAGGTTTAGGGTTAATTTTAGGGCTTGTGTTAGGTTTAGGGTTAGAGTTAGGGCTTGGGTTTATTTTAGGTTGAGAGTTTGGGTTAGGCTTAGGGTTAGAGTTCGGGTTAGGGTTAGGGTTCGGGTTAGGGTTAGGGTTAGGGGTTAGGGTTAGTATTAGTGTTTGGGCTTGGGTTAGGGTTAGGTGTAGGGATAGGGGTAGGTAGTGGTTTGGCTTAGGGTTATGGTTAGGTTTAGGTTTAGGGTTAGGGTTAGTGTTAGGATTAGGGTTAGGGCTAGGCAATAGGGATAGGGTTAGGGTTAGGGTTGGGGT
>CM069528.1:3622500-3627500 GCA_035773235.1 Eospalax fontanierii
TAGGGTTAGGGTTAGGGTTAGGGGTAGGCGATAAGGATAGGGTTAGGTTTAGTGTTTGGGTTGGGGTTAGGGTTAGGTTTAGGGTTAGGGTTAGGGTTTGGTTTGGTTTAGGGTTAGTGCTAGGCTTAGGGGAAGGGTTAGGGTTAGGGGTTGTTTAGGGTTATGGTTTGGGTTAGGATTAAGGTTAGGGTTAAGGTTTAGGTTTGGGTTAAAATTAGGTTTAGAGTTGGGGTTTGGTTTAGGGTTAGGTTTAGGGTTAGGGTTGGGGTTAGGGTTAGGGTTAGGGTTAGGTTTAAGATTAGGGTTAGGTTTAGGTTTAGGTTTTGGATTAGGGTTAGGGTTAGGGTTAGGGTTAGGATTTGGTTTGGGTTAGGGTTAATGTTAAGGATAGGATAAGGGTTAGGTTTGGGATTAGTGTTTGGTTTATGGTTACTGTTAGAAGTTGGTTTAGGGTTAGGGTAGGGTTAGGGTTATGGTTAGGGATTGGTTTGGAGTAGGGTTAGTGTTAGGGTTAGGGATAGAGTTCCGGTTAGGGTTAGGGTTAGGGTTAGGTTTAGGGTTTAAGTTTGGGTTAGGTTTAAGTTTAGGGTTAGGGTTTGGGTTAGGGTTTGGGTTTCGGTTTGGCTTAGGGTTAAGGTTAGGGTTAGTGTTTGGTTTAGGGTTAGGGTTAGGGTTTGCTTTGGTTTAGGGTTAGTGTTAGGGTTAGTATAAGGGTTAGCGTTAGGGTTAGGATTAGGGTTAGGGTTAGGGTTAGGGTTAGGGTTAGTTAGGGTTAGGTTTAGGTTTAGGTTTAGGGTTAGGGTTAGTGTTAGGGTTAGGGTTAGGGTTAGTTATAGGGCTTGGGTTAGGGTTAGGGTTAGGGTTTGGGCTTGGGTTTAGGTTAGGTTTAGGGTTTGGGTTAGGCTTAGGTTTGGGGTTTGGGTTTGGGTTAGGTTTAGGGTTAGGGTTAGGGTTAGGGTTAGGGTTAGGGTAAGTGTTAGGGTTAGGGTTAGGGTTAGGGTTAGGGTTAGGGTTTGCTGTGGTTTAGGGTTAGCGTTAGGGTTAGGGTTAGGATTAGGCTTAGGGTTAGGTTTAGGGTAAGTGTTAGGTTTAGGGTTTGGGTTAGTGTTAGGGTTTGGGATAGGATTAGGGGCAGGGTAAGGTTTAGGGTTAGGGTTTGTGTGAGGGTTAGGGTTAGGGTTAGGGTTAGTGTTAGGATTAGAGTTTGTGTTAGGTTTAGGGTTAGGGTTAGGGTTAGGGTTTCGGTTTTGGTTAGGGTTAGGGTTAGGGTTAGTGTTTGGTTAAGGTTAGGGTTAGGGTTTGCTTTGGTTTAGGGTTAGTGTTAGGGTTAGTATAAGGGTTAGCGTTAGGGTTAGGTTTAGGGTTAGGGTTAGCGTTAGGGTTAGGGTTAGGGTTAGGGTTAGGGTTAGGGTTAGTTAGGGTTAGGGTTAGGGTTAGGTTTAGGGTTAGGGTTAGAGTTAGGGTTAGTTATAGGGCTTGGTTTAGGGTTAGGGTTAGGGTTAGGGCTTTTGTTTAGGTTAGGTTTAGGGTTTGGGTTAGGCTTAGGGTTAGGGTTAGGTTTAGGGTTAGGGTTAGGGTTAGGGTTAGGGTTAGGGTTTGGGTTTGGGTTAGAGTAAGGTATAGGGTTAGGGTTTGGGTTAGGTTGAGTGTTAGGGTTAGGGTTTGGGTTAGGGTTTGGGTTACGGTTAAGGTTAGGGTTAGGGTTAGAGGTTAGGGTTAGGGTTAGGGTTAGGGTTAGTTTCTGGGCTTGGGTTATAGTTATGGTAAGGGTTAGGATTAGGGTTAGGTTTAGGGTTAGGTTTTTGGTTAGGGTTAGTGTTAGGGTTTGCGTTTGAGTTACGGATAGGGTTAGGGTTAGGGTTAGGAGTAGGCGATAGGGATTGGGTTAGGGTTAGTGTTTTGGTTAGGGTTAGCGTTAGGTTTAGGGTTAGGGTTAGGGTTAGTTATAGGCCTGGGGTTAGAGTTAGGGTTAGGGTTAGGGCTTGGGTTTAGGTTAGGTTTAGGGTTTGGGTTAGGCTTAGGGTTAGGGTTTGGGTTTGGGTTAGGTTTAGGGTTAGGGTTAGTGTTTCGGTTAGGGTTAGGGTTAGGGTTAGGGTTAGTGTTTGGTTAGGGTTAGGGTTAGGGTTTGCTTTGGTTTAGGGTTAGGGATAGGGTTAGGGTTAGGGTTAGGGTTAGGGTTAGGGTTAGGGTTAGGGTTAGGGTTAGGGTTAGGGTTTGCTTTGTTTAGGGTTACGGTTAGGGTTAGGGTTAGGATTAGGCTTAGGGTTAGGGTTAGGGTAAGTGTTAGGGTTAGGGTTTGGGTTAGTGTTAGGGTTTGGGATAGGATTAGGGGCAGGGTAAGGGTTAGGGTTAGGGTTTGTGTGAGGGTTAGGGTTAGGGTTAGGGTTAGTGTAAGGATTAGAGTTTGTGTTACGTTTAGGGTTAGGGTTAGGGTTAGGGTTTCGGTTTGGTTTAGGGTTAGGGTTAGGGTTAGTGTTTGGTTTAGGGTTAGGGTTAGGGTTTGCTTTGGTTTAGGGTTAGTGTTAGGGTTAGTATAAGGGTTAGCGTTAGGGTTAGGCTTAGGGTTAGGGTTAGCGTTAGGGTTAGGGTTAGGGTTAGGGTTAGGGTTAGGGTTAGGCTTAGGGTTAGTTAGGGTTAGGGTTTGGGTTAGGTTTAGGGTTAGGGTTAGGGTTTGCTTTGGTTTAGGGTTAGTGTTAGGGTTAGTATAAGGGTTAGCGTTAGGGTTAGGTTTAGGGTTAGGGTTAGCGTTAGGGTTAGGGTTAGGGTTAGGGTTAGGGTTAGGGTTAGGCTTAGGGTTAGTTAGGGTTAGGGTTTGGGTTAGGTTTATGGTTAGGGTTAGGGTTAGGGTTAGTTATAGGGCTTGGGTTAGGGTTTGGGCTTTTGTTTAGGTTAGGTTTAGGGTTTGGGTTAGGCTTAGGGTTAGGGTTATGTTTAGGGTTAGGGTTAGGGTTAGGTTTAGGGTTAGGGTTAGGGTTTGGGTTTGGGTTAGAGTAAGGTACAGGGTTAGGGTTTGGGTTAGGTTGAGTATTAGGGTTAGGGTTAAGGTTAGGGTTTGGGTTAGGGTTAGGGTTAGGTTTAGGGTTATGGTTTGTGTAAGGGTTAGGTTTAGGGTTAGGGTTAGGGTTTGGTTTGGTTTAGGGTTAGTGCTAGGCTTAGGGGTAGGGTTAGGGTTAGGGGTTGTTTAGGCTTAGGTTTTGGGTTAGGATTAAGGTTAGGGTTAAGGTTTCGTTTGGGTTAAAGTTAGGTTTAGAGTTGGGGTTTGGTTTAGGGTTAGGTTTAGGGATAGGGTTGGGGTTAGGGTTAGGGTTAGGGTTAGGTTTAAGATTAGGGTTAGGTTTAGGTGTAGGTTTTGGATTAGGTTTAGGGTTAGGGTTTGGTTTGGGTTAGGGTTAATGTTAAGGATAGGATAAGGGTTAGGTTTGGGGTTAGGGTTTGGTTTATGGTTACTGTTAGAGGTTGGTTAAGGGTTAGGATAGGGTTAGGGTTAGGGTTAGGGATAGGTTTGGTGTAGGGGTAGTGTTAGGTTTAGGGATAGAGTTTCAGTTAGGGTTAGGGTTAGGGTTAGGTTTAGGGTTTAGGTTTGGGTTAGGTTTCAGTTTAGGGTTAGGGTTTGTGTTAGGGTTTGTTTTAGGGTTAAGGTTAGGGTTAGGGTTAGGGGTTAGGGTTAGGGTTAGGGTTAGGGTTTGGGTTACGGTTTGGGTTAGGGTTAGGGTTAGTGTTACGGTTAGGGTTTAGGGTAGGGTTAGGTTTAGGGTTAGTGTTAGGGTTAGGGTTAGGATTACGGATAGGGTTACGGTTAGGGTTATGCTTTGGTTTAGGGTCATGGTTAGGTTTAGGGTTAGTGTAGGGGTTGGGTTAGGGTTAGGTTTAGGGTTAGGTTTAGAGTTAGGGTTAGGGTTTGGCTTAGGGGTAGGGTTAGGGTTACGGCTAGGCGATAGGGATAGGGTTAGGCTTAGGGTTAGGTTTAGGGTTTGGGCTAGGCAAGAGGGATAGGGTTAGGGTTAGGGTTGGGGTTAGTGTTTGGGCTTGGGTTAGGGTTAGTGTTAGGGTTAGGATTAGGGTTAGGTTTAGTGTTAGGATTAGAGTAAGGGTTTCGGTTAGGGTTAGGTTTAGGGTTATGGTTTGCGTTAGTGTTAGGGTTAGGGATAGTGTTTAGGTTAGGGTTAGGGTTAGGGTTTGGTTAGGATTTAGTTTTGGATTAGCGTTAGG
This sequence comes from Eospalax fontanierii, assembly GCA_035773235.1. Taxonomy (NCBI): domain Eukaryota; kingdom Metazoa; phylum Chordata; class Mammalia; order Rodentia; family Spalacidae; genus Eospalax; species Eospalax fontanierii. The sequence goes on from CM069528.1 coordinate 3,626,710, forward strand.
GTTAGGGTTAGTTTTAGGGCTTGGGTTAGGGTTAGGGTTAGAGTTAGGGCTTGGCTTTAGGTTAGGTTTAGGGTTTTAGTTAGGCTTAGGGTTAGGGTTCGGGTTAGGGTTAGGGTTAGGTTGAGGGTTGGTGTTAGGATTAGGATTTGGGTTAGGGTTAAGGTTAGGGTTGGGTTAGGGTTAGGGTTTGGGTTAGGGTTAGGGTTGAAGTTTGGGTTTGGTTTAGGGTTAGGTTTAGGTTTTCGGTTAGGGTTAGGGTTAGGGTTAGGGTTATGGTTAGGTTTAGGGTGTGGGTTTGGTTTAGGATTAGGCTTAGGGTTAGGGTTAGGGTAAGTGTTAGGGTTAGGGTTTGGGTTAGTGTTAGGGTTTGGGATAGGATTAGGGGCAAGGTAAGGGTTAGGGTTAGGGTTTGTGTGAGGGTTTCGGTTTGGGTTAGGGTTAGGGTTAGGGTTAGTGTTTGGTTTAGGGTTAGGGTTAGGGTTTGCTTTGGTTTAGGGTTAGTGTTAGGTTTAGTATAAGGGTTAGCGTTAGGGTTAGGTTTAGGGTTAGGGTTAGGTTTGGGTTAGGGTTAGATTTAGGGTTAGGGTTAGTTAGGGTTATGGTTAGGGTTAGGTTTAGGGTTAGGGTTAGGGTTAGGGTTAGTTATAGGGCTTGGGTTAGGGTTAGGGTTAGGGTTAGGGCTTTGGTTTAGGTTAGGTTTAGGGTTTGGGTTAGGCTTAGGGTTAGGGTTTGGGTTAGGCTTAGGGTTAGGGTTTGGGTTTGGGTTAGGTTTAGGGTTAGGGTTAGGGTTA
>CM069528.1:3637500-3687500 GCA_035773235.1 Eospalax fontanierii
TGGGTTTAGGTTAGGTTTAGGGTTTGCGTTAGGCTTAGGGTTAGGGTTTGGGTTTGGGTTAGGTTTAGGGTTAGGGTTAGGGTTAGGGTTAGGGTTAGTTAGAGTTAGGGTTAGGGTTAGGGTTAGGTTTAGGGTTAGGGTTAGGGTTAGGTTTAGGGTTAGGGTTAGTTTTAGGGCTTGGGTTAGGGTTAGGGTTAGGTTTAGGGCTTGGGTTTAGGTTAGGTTTAGGTTTTGGGTTAGGCTTAGGGTTAGGGTTTGGGTTTGGGTTAGGTTTAGGGTTAGGGTTTGGGTTAGGGTTAGGGTTAGGGTTAATTATAGGCCTTGGGTTAGGGTTAGGGTTAGGGTTAGGGCTTGGGTTTAGGTTAGGTTTAGGGTTTGCGTTAGGCTTAGGGTTAGGGTTTGGGTTTGGGTTAGGTTTAGGGTTAGGGTTAGGGTTAGGGTTAGGGTTAGGGTTAGGGTTTGGGTTACGGTTTGGGTTAGGGTTAGGGTTAGTGTTACGGTTAGGGTTTAGGGTAGGGTTAGGTTTAGGGGTTAGGGTTAGGGTTAGGGTTAGGGTTTGGGTTACGGTTTGGGTTAGGGTTAGGGTTAGTGTTACGGTTAGGGTTTAGGGTAGGGTTAGGTTTAGGGTTAGGGTTAGGTTTAGGGTTTGTATTAGGGTTACGGTTAGGGTTATGGTTAGGGTTAGGCTTTGGGTTAGGGTCATGGTTAGGTTTAGGTTTAGTGTAGGGGTTGGGTTAGAGTTAGGTTTAGGGTTAGGTTTAGAGTTAGGGTTAGGGTTTGGCTTAGGGGTAGGGTTAGGGTTAGGGCTAGGCGATAGGGATAGGGTTAGGGTTAGGGTTAGGTTTAGGGTTTGGGCTAGGCAAGAGGGATAGGGTTAGGGTTAGGGTTGGGGTTAGTGTTTGGGCTTGGGTTAGGGTTAGTGTTAGGGTTAGGATTAGGGTTAGGTTTAGTGTTAGGATTAGGGTTTGGGTTTCGGTTAGGGTTAGGGTTAGGGTTTGGGTTTGGGTTAGAGTAAGGTATAGGGTTAGGGTTTGGGTTAGGTTTAATGTTAGGGTTAGGGTTTTGGTTAGGGTTTGGGTTAGGGTTAAGTGTAGGGTTAGGGTTAGGGGTTTGGGTTAGGGTTAGGGTGTGGGTTAGGGTTAGGGTTAGGGTTAGGGTTAGGGTTTGGGTTAGGGTTAGGGTTTGAGTTAGGGTTAGGTTTAGGGTTAGTATTAGTGTTACGGTTAGGATTTGGGGTAGTGTTAGGTTTAGGGGTAGGGTTAGTGTTAGGGTTTGTGTTAGGGTTACGGTTAGGGTGGGAGTTAGGTTTAGGGTTTGGGTTAGGTTTAGGGTTATGGTTAGGGTTACGGTTAGGGTTATTGTTAGGGTTAGTTAGGGTTAGGTTTAGGTTAGGGTTAGGGTTAGGGTTAGGGTTAGGGTTAGGGTTAGTTAGGGTTAGGGTGAGGGTTAGGTTTAGGGTTAGGGTTAGGGTTAAGGTTAAGGTTAGGGTTAGTTATAGGGCTTGGGTTAGTGTTAGGGTTAGGCTTAGGGCTTGGGTTTAGGTTAGGTTTAGGGTTTGGGTTAGGCTTAAGGTTAGGGTTTGGGTTTGGGTTAGGTTTAGGGTTAGGGTTAGGGTTAGGGTTAGGGTTAGGTTTAGGGTTAGTGTTTGGGCTTGGGTTAGGGTTAGGTTTAGGGTTAGGGTTAGAGTTAGGGTTAGGGTTTGGCTTAGGGTCAGGGTTAGGGTTAGGGCTAGGCGATAGGGATAGTGTTAGTGTTAGGGTTGGGGTTAGTGTTTCGGCTTGGGTTAGGGTTAGTGTTAGGGTTAGGATTAGGGTTAGGTTTAGTGTTATGGTCAGGGTTTGGGCTTCGGTTAGGGTTAGGGTTAGGGTTAGGGGTAGGGTTGGGGTTAGTGTTTGGTGAAGGGTTAGGGTTAGGGTTTGCTTTAGTTTAGAGTTAGTGTTAGGGTTAGTATAAGGGTTAGCGTTAGGGTTAGGTTTAGGGTTAGCGGTAGGGTTAGGTTTAGGCTTAGGGGTACGGTTACTTAGGGTTAGGGTTAGGGTTAGGTTTAGGGTTAGGGTTAGGGTTAGGGTTAGGGTTAGTTATAGGGCTTGGGTTAGGGTTAGGGTTATGTTTAGGGCTTTGGTTTAGGTTAGGTTTAGGGTTTGGGTTAGGCTTAGGGTTAGGTTTAGGTTTAGGGTTAGGGTTATGGTTAGCGTTAGGGTTAGGTTTTGGGTTTGGGATAGAGTAAGGTATAGGGTTAGGGTTTGGGTTAGGTTGAGTGTTAGGTTTAGGGTTTGGGTTAGGGTTTGGGTTAGGGTTAAGGTTAGGGTTAGGATTAGGGGTTAGGGTTAGGGTTTGGGTTAGGGTTAGGGTTAGTTTTTGGGCTTGGGTTATACTTATGGTTAGGGTTTGGATTGTGGTTAGGTTTAGGGTTAGGTTTTTGGTGAGGGTTAGTGTTAGGGTTTGCGTTTGAGTTAGGGATAGGGTGAGGGTTAGGGTTAGGGGTAGGCGATAGGGATAGGGTTAGGGTTAGTGTTTGGGTCAGGGTTAGGGTTAGGTTTAGGGTTAGGTTTAGGGTTTGGTTTGGTTTAGGGTTAGTGCTAGGCTTAGGGAAAGGGTTAGGGTTAGGGGTTGTTTAGGCTTAGGGTTTGGGTTAGGATTAAGGTTTGGGTTAAGGTTTCGTTTGGGTTAAAGTTAGGTTTAGAGTTGGGGTTTGGTTTAGGGTTAGGTTTAGGGTTAGTGTTGGGGTTAGGGTTAGGGTTAGGGTTAGGGTTAGGTTTAAGATTAGGGTTAGGTTTAGGTGTAGGTTTTGGATTAGGGTTAGGGTTAGGGTTTGGTTTGGGTTAGGGTTAATGTTAAGGATAGGATAAGGGTTAGGTTTGGGGTTAGGGTTTGGTTTATGGTTACTGTTAGAGGTTGGTTTAGGGTTAGGGTAGGGTTAGTGTTAGGGTTAGGGATAGGTTTGGTGTAGGGGTAGTGTTAGGTTTATGGATAGAGTTTCAGTTAGGGTTAGGGTTAGGGTTAGGTTTAGGGTTTAGGTTTGGGTTAGGTTTAAGTTTAGGTTTAGGGTTTGGGTTAGGGTTTGGGTTAGGGTTAAGGTTAGGGTTAGGGTTAGGGGTTAGGGTTAGGGTTAGGGTTAGGGTTTGGGTTACGGTTTGGGTTAGGGTTAGGGTTAGTGTTACGGTTAGGGTTTAGGGTAGGGTTAGGTTTAGTGTTAGGGTTAGGTTTAGGGTTTGTATTAGGGTTACGGTTAGGGTTATGGTTAGGGTTAGGCTTTGGGTAAGGGTCATGGTTAGGTTTAGGTAAAGTGTAGGGGTTGTGTTAGGGTTAGGTTTAGGGTAAGGTTTAGAGTTAGGGTAAGGGATTGGCTTAGGGGTAGGGTTAGGGTTAGCGCTAGGCGATAGGGATAGGGTTAGGGTTAGGGTTAGGTTTAGGGTTTGGGCTAGGCAAGAGGGATAGGGTTAGGGTTAGGGTTGGGGTTAGTGTTTGGGCTTGGGTTAGGGTTAGTGTTAGGGTTAGGATTAGGGTTAGGTTTAGTGTTAGGATTAGGGTTTGGGTTTCGGTTAGGGTTAGGGTTAGGGTTATGGTTTGCGTTAGTGTTAGGGTTAGGGATAGGGTTTAGGTTAGGGTTAGGGTTAGGGTTTGGGTTAGGATTTAGTTTTGGATTAGCGTTAGGGTTAGGGTTAGTATTAGGGCTTGGGTTAGGGTTAGGGTTAGAGTTTACGCTTGGCTTTACGTTAGGTTTAGGGTTTTAGTTAGGCTTAGGGTTAGGGTTCGGGTTAGGGTTAGGGTTAGGGTTAGGGTGAGGGTTAGTGTTAGGATTAGGGTTTGGGTTAGGGTTAGGGTTAGGGTTAGGGTTAGGGTTTGGTTTGGATTAGGGTTAATGTTAAGGATAGGATAAGGGTTAGGTTTGGGGTTAGGGTTTGGTTTATGGTTACTGTTAGAGGTTGGTTTAGGGTTAGGGTAGGGTTAGGGTTAGGGTTAGGGATAGGTTTGGTGTAGGGGTAGTGTTAGGGTTAGGGATAGAGTTTCGGTTAGGGTTAGGGTTAGGGTTAGGTTTAGGGTTTGGGTTTGGGTTAGGTTTAAGTTTAGGGTTAGGGTTTGGGTTATGGTTTGGGTTAGGGTAAAGGTTAGGGTTAGGGTTAGGGGTTAGGGTTAGAGTTAGGGTTAGGGTTTGGGTTACGGTTTGGGTTAGGGTTAGGGTTAGTGTTACGGTTAGGGTTTAGGGTACGGTTAGGTTTATGGTTAGGGTTAGGGTTTGTATTAGGGTTATGGTTAGGGTTATGGTTAGGGTTAGGGTTTGGTTTAGGTTCATGGTTAGGTTTAGGGTTAGTGTAGGGGTTGGGTTAGGGTTAGGTTTAGGGTTAGGTTTAGAGTTAGGGTTAGGGTTTGGCTTAGGGGTAGGGTTAGGGTTAGGGCTAGGCGATTGGGATAGGGTTAGGGTTAGGGTTAGGTTTAGGGTTTGGGCTAGGCAATAGGGATAGGGTTAGGGTTAGGGTTGGGGTTAGTGTTTGTGCTTGGGTTAGGGTTAGTGTTAGGGTTAGGATTAGGTTTAGGTTTAGTGTTAGGATTAGGGTTTGGGTTTCGGTTAGGGATAGGGTTAGGGTTTGGGTTAGGATTTAGTTTTGGATTAGCGTTAGGGTTAGGGTTAGTTTTAGGGTTAGGGTTAGGGTTAGGATTAGGGTTTGGGTTAGGGTTAGGGTTAGGGTTAGGGTTAGGGTTTGGGTTAGGGTTAGGGTTGAAGTTTGGGTTTGGGTTAGGGTTATGTTTAGGTTTTCGGTTAGGGTTAGGGTTAGGGTTAGGTTTATGGTTAGGTTTAGGGTGTGGATTTGGTTTAGGATTACGCTTAGGGTTAGGGTTAGGGTAAGTGTTAGGGTTAGGGTTTGGGTTAGTGTTAGGGTTTGGGATAGGATTAGGGGCAGGGTAAGGGTTAGGGTTAGGGTTTGTGTGAGGGTTAGGTTTAGGGTTAGGGTTAGTGTTAGGATTAGAGTTTGTGTTAGGTTTAGGGTTAGGGTTAGGTTTAGGGTTTCGGTTTGGTTTAGGGTTAGGGTTATGGTTAGTGTTTGGTTTAGGGTTAGGGTTAGGGTTTGCTTTGGTTTAGGGTTAGTGTTAGGTTTAGTATAAGGGTTAGGGTTAGGGTTAGGGTTAGGGTTAGGGTTAGGGTTAGGGTTAGTTAGGGTTATGGTTATGGTTAGGTTTAGGGTTAGGGTTAGGGTTAGGGTTAGTTATAGGGCTTAGGTTAGGGTTAGGGTTAGGGTTAGGGCTTTGGTTTAGGTTAGGTTTAGGGTTTGGGTTATGCTTAGGGTTAGGGTTAGGTTTAGGGTTAGGGTTAGGGTTAGGGTTAGGGTTAGGGTTAGGGTTTGGGTTTGGGTTAGAGTAAGGTATAGGGTTAGGGTTTGGGTTAGGTTGAGTGTTAGGGTTAGGGTTTGGGTTAGGTTTAGGGTTTAGGTTTGGGTTAGGTTTAAGTTTAGGGTTAGGGTTTGGTTTTAGGGTTTGGGTTAGGGTTAAGGTTAGTTTAGGGTTAGGGGTTAGGGTTAGGGTTAGGGTTAGGGTTAGGGTTAGGTTTAGTTAGGGTTAGGGTTAGTTTTTGGGCTTGGGTTATAGTTATGGTTAGGGTTAGGATTAGGGTTAGGTTTAGGGTTAGGTTTTTGGTTAGGGTTAGTGTTAGGGTTTGCGTTTGAGTTAGGGATAATGTTAGGGTTAGGGTTAGGGGTAGGCGATAGTGATAGGGTTAGGGTTAGTGTTTGGGTTAGGGTTAGGGTTAGGCTTAGGGTTAGGGTTAGGGTTTGGTTTGGTTTAGGGTTAGTGCTAGGCTTAGGGTAAGGTTTAGGGTTAGGTGTTGTTTAGGGTTGGGGTTTGGGTTAGGATTAAGGTTAGGGTTAAGGTTTCGTTTGGGTTAAAGTTAGGTTTAGAGTTGGGGTTTGGTTTAGGGTTAGGTTTAGGGTTAGGGTTGTGGTTAGGGTTAGGGTTAGGGTTAAGTTTAAGATTAGGGTTAGGTTTAGGTGTAGGTTTTGGATTAGGGTTAGGGTTAGGGTTTGGTTTGGGTTAGGGTTAATGTTAAGGATAGGATAAGGGTTAGGTTTGGGGTTAGGGTTTGGTTTATGGTTACTGTTGGAGGTTGGTTTAGGGTTAGGGTAGGGTTAGGGTTAGGGTTAGGGATAGGTTTGGTGTAGGGGTAGTGTTAGGGTTAGGGATAGAGTTTCGGTTAGGGTTAGGGTTAGTGTTAGGTTTAGGGTTTAGGTTTGGGTTAGATTTAAGTTTAGGGTTAGGGTTTGGTTAGGGTTTGAGTTAGGGTTAAGGTTAGGATTAGGGTTAGGGTGAGGGTTAGCGTTAGGGTTAGGGTTAGGGGTAGGATTAGGGTTAGATAGGATTAGGGTTAGGGTTAGGATTTGGGTTAGGGTTAGGGTTCGGGTTAGTTATAGGGCTTGGGTTAGGGTTAGGGCTTTGGTTTAGGTTAGATTTAGGGTTTGGGTTAGGCTTAGGGTTAGGGTTAGGTTTAGGGTTAGGGTAAGGGTTAGGTTTAGGGTTAGGGTTGGGGTCAGGGTTAGGGTTAGGGTTAGGTTTAAGATTAGGGTTAGGTTTAGGTTTAGGTTTTGGATTAGGGTTAGGGTTAGGGTTAGGGTTAGGGTTTGGTTTGGGTTAGAGTTAATGTTAAGGATAGGATAAGGGTTAGGTTTGGGGTTAGTGTTTGGTTTATGGTTATGTTAGAAGTTGGTTTAGGGTTAGGGTAGGGTTAGGGTTATGGTTAGGGATTGGTTTGGAGTAGGGTTAGTGTTAGGGTTAGGGATAGAGTTCCGGTTATGGTTAGGGTTAGTGTTAGGTTTAGGGCTTAGGTTTGGGTTAGGTTTAAGTTTAGGGTTAGGGTTTGGGTTAGGGTTTAGGTTAGGGTTAAGGTTAGGGTTAGGGTTAGGGGTTAGGGTCAGGGTTAGGGTTAGGGTTAGGGTTTCGGTTACGGTTTGGGTTAGGGTTAGGGTTAGTGTTACGGTTAGGGTTTAGTGTAGGGTTAGGTTTAGGGTTAGGGTTAGGGTTAGGGTTTGTATTAGGGTTACGGTTAGGTTTATGGTTAGGGTTAGGTTTTGGGTTAGTGTCATTATTATGTTTAGGGTTAGTGTTTGGGCTTGGGTTAGGGTTAGGTTTAGGGTTAGGTTTAGAGTTAGGGTTAGGGTTTGGCTTAGGGGTAGGGTTAGGGTTAGGGCTAGGCGATAGGGATAGGGTTAGAGTTAGGGTTAGGTTTAGGGTTTGGGCAGGGGTTAGGGTTAGTGTTAGGGTTAGTATTACGGTTAGGTTTAGTGTTAGGATTAGGATTTGGGTTTTGGTTAGGGTTAGGGTTAGGGTTAGGGTTTGGTTAGTGTTAGGGTTTGGGATACGTTTAGGGGTAGGGTAAGGGTTAGGATTAGGGTTAGGGTTAGGTTTAGGTTTAGGTTTTGGGTTAGGGTTAGGGTTAGGGTTAGGGTTAGGGTTAGGGTTTGGTTTGGGTTAGGGTTAATGTTACGGAAAGGGTAAGGGTTAGGTTTGGGGTTAGGGTTAGGTCTAGGGTTACTGTTTGAGGTTGGTTTAGGGTTAGGGTTAGGGTTAGGGTTATGGTTAGGGATTGGTTTGGGGTAGGGTTAGTGTTAGGATTAGAAATAGAGTTTAGGTTACGGTTAGGTTTTGGGTTAGTGTTAAGGTTAGGGATAGGGTTTAGGTTAGGATTAGGGTTAGGGTTTAGGTTTGTGTTAGGGTTAGGGTTAGGGTTAGTTTTAGGGCTTGGGTTAGGGTTAGGGTTAGGGTTAGGGCTTGGGTTTAGGTTAGGTTTAAGGTTTGGGTTAGGCTTAGGTTTAGGGTTCGGGTTAGGGTTAGGGTTAGGGTTAGGGTTAGGGTTAGTGTTAGGATTAGGGTTAGGGTTAGAGTTAGGGTTAGGGATTGGGTGTAGGTTAGGTTTAGGGTTTGGGTTAGGCTTAGGGTTAGTGTTTGGGTTTGGGTTATGTTTAGGTTTAGGGTTAGGGTTAGGGTTAGGGTTAGGGTTAGGGTTTGGGTTTGGGTTAGAGTAAGGTATCGGGTTAGGGTTTGGGTTAGGTTTAAGGTTAGGGTTAGCGTTTGGTTAGGGTTTGGGTTAGGGTTAAGGTTAGTGTTAGGGTTAGGGGTTAGGGTTAGGGTTAGGCTTAGGGTTAGGGTTAGGTTTAGTGTTACTTTTAGGATTTGGGGGAGGGTTAGATTTAGGGGTATGGTTAGGGTTAGGGTTTGTTTTAGGGTTAGGGTTAGGGTTAGTGTTAGAGTTAGGTTTTGGGTTAGTGTTAGGGTTTGGTTTAGGGTTAGTGTTTGGGCTTGGGTTAGGATTAGGTTTAGTTTTAGGTTTAGAGTTAAGATTAGGGTTTGGCTTAGGGTTAGGGTTAGGGTTAGGGCTAGGCGATAGGGATAGGGTTAGAGTTAGGTTTGGGGTTAGTGTTTGGGCTAGGGTTAGGGTTAGGGTTAGGGTTAGGTTTAGTATTAGGATTAGGGTTTGGGTTTCGGTTAGGGTTAGGGTTAGGGTTAGGGTTTGCGTTAGTTTTAGGGTTAGGGATAGGGTTTAGGTTAGGGATAGGGTTAGGGTTAGGGTTAGGGTTAGGTTTAGTATTAGGATTAGGGTTTGGGTTTCGGTTAGGGTTAGGGTTAGTATTAGTGTTTGGGCTTGGGTTAGGGTTAGGTGTAGGGATAGGGGTAGGTTGTGGTTTGGCTTAGGGTTATGGTTAGGTTTAGGGTTAGGGTTAGGGTTAGTGTGAGGATTAGGTTTAGGGCTAGGCAATAGGGATAGGGTTAGGGTTAGGGTTGGGGTTAGTGTTTGGGCTTGGGTTAGGGTTAGTGTTAGGTTTAGGAATCGGTTAGGTTTAGTGTTAGGATTAGGGTTTGGGTTTCGGTTAGGGTTAGGGTTAGGGTTACGGTTTGCATTAGTGTTAGGGTTAGGGATAGGGTTTAGGTTAGGGTTCAGGTTAGGGTTTGGGTTAGGATTTAGTTTTGGATTAGCGTTAGGGTTAGGGTTAGTTTTAGGGCTTGGGTTAGGGTTAGGTTTAGAGTTAGGGCTTGGCTTTAGGTTAGGTTTAGGGTTTGGGTTAGGCTTAGGGTTCGGGTTCGGGTTAGGGTTATGGTTGGGGTTAGGGTTAGGGTTAGTGTTAGGATTAGTGTTTGGGTTAGGGTTAGGGTTAGGGTTAGGGTTTGGGATAGGGTTAGGTTTGAAGTTTGGGTTTGGGTTAGGGTTAGGTTTCGGTTTTCGGTTAGGGTTAGGGTTAGGGTTAGGGTTATGGTTAGGTTTAGGGTGTGGGTTTGGTTTAGGATTAGGCTTAGGGTTATGGTTGGGGTAAGTGTTAGGGTTAGGGTTTGGGATAGGATTAGGGTTAGGGTAAGGGTTAGGGTTAGGGTTTGTGTGAGGGTTAGGGTTAGGGTTAGGTTTAGTGTTAGGATTAGAGTTTGTGTTAGGTTTAGGGTTAGGGTTAGGTTTAGGTTTTCGGTTTGGGATAGGGTTAGGGTTAGGGTTAGTGTTTGGTTTAGGGTTAGGGTTAGGGTTTGCTTTGGTTTAGGGTTAGTGTTAGGGTTAGTATAAGGGTTAGCGTTAGGGTTAGTTTTAGGGTTAGGGTTAGAGTTAGGGTTAGGGTTAGGGTTAGGGTTAGGGTTAGGGTTAGTTAGGGTTAGGGTTAGGGTTAGGTTTAGGGTTAGGGTTAGGGTTAGGTTTAGGGTTAGGGTTAGTTATAGGGCTTGGGTTAGGGTTAGGGTTAGGGCTTGGGTTTAGGTTAGGTTTAGGTTTTGGGTTAGGCTTAGGGATAGGGTTTGGGTTTGGGTTAGGTTTAGGGTTAGGGTTAGGGTTAGGGTTAGGGTTAGGGTTAGGTTTAGGGTTAATTATAGGCCTTGGGTTAGGGTTAGGGTTAGGGTTAGGGCTTGGGTTTAGGTTAGGTTTAGGGTTTGGGTTAGGCTTAGGGTTAGGGTTTGGGTTTGGGTTAGGTTTAGGGTTAGGGTTAGGGTTAGGGTTAGGGTTAGGGTTTGTGTTTGGGTTAGAGTAAGGTATAGGGTTAGGGTTTTGGTTAGGTTTAATGTTAGGGTTAGGGTTTTGGTTAGGGTTGGGGTTAGCGTTAAGGGTAGGGTTAGGGTTAGGGGTTAGGGTTAGGGTTAGGGTTAGGGTTAGGTTTTGGGTTAGGGTTTGGGTTAGGGTTAAGGTTAGGGTTAGAGTTAGGGTTAGGGTGAGGGTTAGGGTTAGGGTTTGGGTTTTGGTTTGGGTTAGAGTAAGGTATCGGGTTAGGGTTTGGGTTAGGTTTAAGGTTAGGGTTAGGTTTTGGGTTAAGGTTTGGGTTAGGGTTTGGGTTAGGGTTAAGGTTAGTGGTAGGGTTAGGGGTTAGGGTTAGGGTTAGGCTTAGGGTTAGGGTTAGGTATAGTGTTACGGTTAGATTTGGGGGTAGGGTTAGGTTTAGGGGTAGGATTAGGGTTAGGGTTTGTGTTAGTGTTAGGGTTAGGGTTCTTGTTAGGGTTAGGTTTTGGTTTAGGGTTAGGGTTAGGTTTAGGGTTAGTGTTTGGGCTTGGGTTAGGGTTAGGTTTAGTTTTAGGTTTAGAGTTAAGGTTAGGGTTTGGCTTAGGGTTAGAGTTAGTGTTAGGGCTAGGCGATAGGGATAGGGTTAGAGTTAGGGTTGGGGTTAGTGCTTGGGCTAGGGTTAGGGTTAGGGTTAGGGTTAGGTTTAGGGTTAGGTTTAGTGTTAGGATTAGGGTTTGGGTTTCGGTTAGGGTTAGGGTTAGGGTTAGGGTTTGCGTTAGTTTTAGGGTTAGGGATAGTGTTTAGGTTAGGGTTAGGGTTAGGGTTTGGGTTAGGATTTAGGTTTGGATTTGGGTTAGGTTTAGGGTTAATTTTAGGGCTTGGGTTAGGTTTAGGGTTAGAGTTAGGGCTTGGGTTTAGGTTAGGTTGAGGGTTTGGGTTAGGCTTAGGGTTAGGGTTCGGGTTAGGGTTCGGGTTAGGGTTAGGGTTAGGGGTTAGGTTTAGTATTAGTGTTTGGGCTTGGGTTAGGGTTAGGTTTAGGGATAGTGGTAGGTTGTGGTTTGGCTTAGGGTTATGGTTAGTTTTAGGGTTAGGGTTAGGGTTAGTATTAGGATTAGGGTTAGGGCTAGGCAATAGGGATAGGGTTAGGGTTAGGGTTGGGGTTAGTGTTTGGGCTTGAGTTAGGGTTAGTGTTAGGGTTAGGATTAGGGTTAGGTTTAGTGTTAGGATTAGGGTTTGGGTTAGGGTTAGGGTTAGGGTTAGGGTTAGGGTTAGGTTTAGTGTTAGGATTAGGGTTTGTGTTTCGGTTAGGGTTAGGGTTTTGGTTACGGTTTGCGTTAGTGTTAGGGTTAGGGATAGGGTTTAGGTTAGGGTTAGGGTTAGGGTTTGGGTTAGGATTTAGTTTTGTATTAGCGTTAGGGTTAGGATTAGTTTTAGGGCTTGGGTTAGGGTTAGGGTTAGAGTTAGGGCTTTGCTTAAGGTTAGGTTTAGGGTTTCGGTTATGCTTAGGGTTAGGTTTCGGGTTCGGGTTAGGGTTAGGGTTAGGGTTAGGGTTAGTGTTAGGGTTTGGGTTAGGGTTAGGGTTGAAGTTTGGGTTTGGGTTAGGGTTAGGTTTAGGGTTTCGGTTAGCGTTAGGGTTAGGGTTATGGTTAGGTTTAGGGTGTGGGTTTGGTTTAGGATTAGGCTTAGGGTTAGGATTAGTGTAAGTTTTAGGGTTAGGGTTTGGGTTAGTGTTAGGGTTTGGGATAGGATTAGGGGTAGGGTAAGGGTTAGGGTTAGGGTTTGTGTGAGGGTTAGGGTTAGGGTTAGGGTTAGTGTTAGGATTAGAGTTTGTGTTAGGTTTAGGGTTAGGGTTAGGGTTAGGGTTTCGGTTTGGGTTAGGGTTAGGGTTAGGGTTAGTGTTTGGTTTAGGGTTAGGGTTAGGGTTTGCTTTGGTTTAGTGTTAGTGTTAGGGTTAGTATAAGGGTTAGCGTTAGGGTTAGGTTTAGGGTTAGGGTTAGGGTTAGGGTTAGGGTTAGGGTTAGGGTTAGGGTTAGTTAGGGTTAGGGTTAGGGTTAGGTTTAGGGTTAGGGTTAGGGTTAGGGTTAGGGTTAGTTATCGGGCTTGGATTAGGGTTAGGGTTAGGGTTAGGGCTTGGGTTTAGGTTAGGTTTAGGGTTTGGGCTAGGCTTAGGGTTAGGGTTTGGGTTTGGGTTAGGTTGAGGGTTAGGGTTAGGGTTTAGGTTTGGTTTAGGGTTAGGGTTAGGGTTATGGTTAGGGTTAGTGTTAGGGTAGGGTTTGGGTTAGGCTTTGGGTTAGGGTTTGGCTTAGGGTTAGGGTTAGGGTTAGGGCTAGGCAATAGGGATAGGGTTAGGGTTAGGGTTGGGGTTAGTGTTTCGGCTTGGGTTAGGGTTAGTGTTAGGGTTAGGATTAGGGTTAGGTTTAGTGTTAGGATCAGGGTTTGGTCTTCGGCTAGGGTTAGCGTTAGGGTTAGGGTTAGGGGTTCGGTTATTGTTAGGGTTAGGGATAGGGTTTAGGTTAGGGTTAGGGTTAGGGTTTGGGTTAGGGTTTAGGTTTGGGTTAGGGTTAGGGTTAGGGTTAGTTTTAGGGCTTGGGTTAGGGTGAGGGTTAGAGTTAGGGCTTGGGTTTAGGTTAAGTTTAGGTTTTGGATTAGGCTTAGGCTTAATGTTCGGGTTAGGGTTAGGGTTAGGTTTAGGTTTTGGGTTAGGGTTTGGGTTAGGGTTAAGGTTAGGGTAAGGGTTAGTGTTAGGGTTAGTGTTAGGATTAGGGTTTGGGTTAGGGTTAGGTTTAGCGTTAGGGTTTGGGTTAGGGTAAGGGTTAGGGTTAGGGTTTGGGTTAGGGTTAGGATTTAAGTTTGGGTTTGGGTTAGAGTTAGGGTTAGGGTTAGGTTTCCGGTGTGAATTTGGTTTACGATTAGGCTTAGGGTTAAGGTTTGGTTTGTTTTAGGGTTAGTGTTTGGGTTAGGGGAATTAGGGTTAGGGTTAGGGTTAGGGTTAGTGATAGGGTAAGGGGTGGTTTAGGGCTAAGGTTAGGGTTAGGATTAAGGTTAGGGTTAAGGTTTAGGTTTGGGTTAGGGTTAGGTTTAGAGTTGGGGTTTGGTTTAGGGTTAGATTAAGGGTTAGGGTTGGGGTTAGGTTTAGGGTTATGGTTAGGGTTAGGTTTAGGATTAGGGTTAGGTTTAGGTTTAGGTTTTGGGTTAGGGTTAGGGTTAGGGTTTGGTTTGGGTTAGGGTTAATGTTACGGAAAGGGTAAGGGTTAGGTTTGGGGTTAGTGTTAGGTTTAGGGTTACTGTTTGAGGTTGGTTTAGGGTTAGGGTTAGGGTTAGGGTTAGGGATTGGTTTGGGGTAGGGTTTTTGTTAGGGTTAGGGTTAGGGTTAGGGTTAGGGTTAGGGTTAGGTTTAGGGTTTAGGTTTGGTTTAGGGTTAGTGTTAGGGTTAGGGTTAGAGTTTGGGTTAGGGTTTAGGTTTGGGTTAGGGTTAGGGTTAGGGTTAGTTTTAGGGCTTGGGTTAGGGTTAGGGTTAGGGTTAGGGCTTGGGTTTAGGTTAGGTTTAAGGTTTGGGTTAGGCTTAGGTTTAGGGCTTGTGTTTGGGTTAGGGTTAGCTTTAGGGTTAGGGTTAGGGTTAGGGTTAGGGTTAGTTTTAGTGCTTGGGTTAGGGTTAGCGTTAGGGTTAGGGATTGGGTGTAGGTTAGGTTTAGGGTTTGGGTTAGGCTTAGGGTGAGTGTTTGGGTTTGCGTTATGTTTAGGTTTAGGGTTAGGGTTAGGGTTAGGGTTAGTGTTTGGGTTTGGGTTAGAGTAAGGTATCAGGTTAGGGTTTGGGTTAGGTTTAAGGTTAGGGTTAGGGTTTGGGTTAGGGTTTGGGTTAGGTTTGGGTTAGGGTTAAGGTTAGTGGTAGGGTTAGGGGTTAGGGTTAGGGTTAGGCTTAGGGTTAGGGTTAGGTGTAGTGTTACGGTTAGGATTTGGGGTAGGGTTAGGTTTAGGGGTAGGATTAGGGTTAGGGTTTGTGTTAGGGTTAGGGTTAGGGTTAGTGTTAGGGTTAGGTTTTGGGTTAGGGTTAGGGTTAGGTTTAGGGTTAGTGTTTGGGCTTCGGTTAGGGTTAGGTTTAGTTTTAGGTTTAGAGTTAAGGTTAGGGTTTGGCTTAGGGTTAGGGTTAGGGTTAGGGCTAGGCGATAGGGATAGGGTTAGAGTTAGGGTTGGGGTTAGTGTTTGGGCTAGGGTTAGGGTTAGCGTTAGGGTTAGGTTTAGGGTTAGGTTTAGTGTTAGGATTAGGGTTTGGGTTTCGGTTAGGGTTAGGGTTAGGGTTAGGGTTTGCGTTAGTTTTAGGGTTAGGGATAGTGTTTAGGTTAGGGTTAGGGTTAGGGTTTGGGTTAGGATTTAGGTTTGGATTTGGGTTAGGTTTAGGATTAATTTTAGGGCTTGGGTTAGGTTTAGGGTTAGAGTTAGGGCTTGGGTTTAGGTTAGGTTGAGGGTTTGGGTTAGGCTTAGGGTTAGGGTTCGGGTTAGTGTTCGGGTTAGGGTTAGGGTTAGGGGTTAGGTTTAATATTAGTGTTTGGGCTTGGGTTAGGGTTAGGTTTAGGGATAGGGGTAGGTTGTGGTTTGGCTTAGGGTTATGATTAGGTTTAGGGTAAGGGTTAGGGTTAGTTGTAGGATTAGGGTTAGGGCTAGGCAATAGGGATAGGGTTAGGGTTAGGGTTGGGGTTAGTGTTTGGGCTTGGGTTAGGATTAGTGTTAGGGTTAGGATTAGAGTTAGGTTTAGTGTTAGGATTAGGGTTTGTGTTTCGGTTAGGGTTAGGGTTTTGGTTACGGTTTGCATTAGTGTTAGGGTTAGGGATAGGGTTTAGGTTAGGGTTAGGGTTAGGGTTTGGGTTAGGATTTAGATTTGTATTAGCGTTAGGGTTAGGATTAGTTTTAGGGCTTGGGTTAGGGTTAGGGTTAGAGTTAGGGCTTTGCTTTAGGTTAGGTTTAGGGTTTCGGTTAGGCTTAGGGTTAGGTTTCGGGTTCGGGTTCGGGTTAGGCTTAGGGTTAGGGTTAGTGTTAGGGTTTGGGTTAGGGTTAGGGTTGAAGTTTGGGTTTGGGTTAGGGTTAGGTTTAGGGTTTCGGTTAGGGTTAGGGTTAGGGTTATGGTTAGGTTTAGGGTGTGGGTTTGGTTTAGGATTAGGCTTAGGGTTAGGTTTAGTGTAAGTGTTAGGGTTAGGGTTTGGGTTAGTGTTAGGGTATGGGATAGGATTAGGGGTAGGGTAAGGGTTAGGGTTAGGGTTTGTGTGAGGGTTAGGGTTAGGGTTAGGGTTAGTGTTAGGATTAGAGTTTGTGTTAGGTTTAGGGTTAGGGTTAGGGTTAGGGTTTCGGTTTGGGTTAGGGTTAGGGTTAGGGTTAGTGTTTGGTTTAGGGTTAGGGTTAGGGTTTGCTTTGGTTTAGTGTTAGTGTTAGGGTTAGTATAAGGGTTAGCGTTAGGGTTAGGTTTAGGGTTAGGATTAGGGTTAGGGTTAGGGTTAGGGTTAGTTAGGGTTAGGGTTAGGGTTAGGTTTAGGGTTAGGGTTAGGGTTAGGGTTAGGGTTAGGGTTAGTTATCGGGCTGGGTTAGGGTTAGGGTTAGGGTTAGGGCTTGGGTTTAGGTTAGGTTTAGGGTTTGGGCTAGGCTTAGTGTTAGGGTTTGGGTTTGGGTTAGGTTGAGGGTTAGGGTTAGGGTTAGGGTAAGGGTTAGGGTTAGGGTTAGGGTTAGGGTTAGTGTTACGGTAAGGGTTTAGGGTAGGATTAGGTTTAGGGTTAGGGTTAGGGTTAGGGTTTGTATTAGGGTTACGGTTAGGTTTATGGTTAGGGTTAGGCTTTGGGTTAGTGTCATTATTATGTTTAGGGTTAGTGTTTGGGCTTGGGTTAGGGGTTAGGTTTAGGGTTAGGTTTAGAGTTAGGGTTAGGGTTTGGCTTAGGGGTAGGGTTAGGGTTAGGGCTAGGCGATAGGGATAGGGTTAGAGTTAGGGTTAGGTTTAGGGTTTGGGCAGGGGTTAGGGTTAGTGTTAGGGTTAGTATTACGGTTAGGTTTAGTGTTAGGATTAGGATTTGGGTTTTGGTTAGGGTTAGGGTTAGGGTTAGGGTTTGGTTAGTGTTAGGGTTTGGGATACGTTTAGGGGTAGGGTAAGGGTTAGGATTAGGTTTAGGGTTAGGTTTAGGTTTAGGTTTTGGGTTAGGGTTAGGGTTACGGTTAGGGTTAGGGTTTGGTTTGGGTTAGGGTTAATGTTACGGAAAGGGTAAGGGTTAGGTTTGGGGTTAGGGTTAGGTCTAGGGTTACTGTTTGAGGTTGGTTTAGGGTTAGGGTTAGGGTTAGGGTTATGGTTAGGGATTGGTTTGGGGTAGGGTTAGTGTTAGGGTTAGAAATAGAGTTTAGGTTAGGGTTAGGTTTAGGTTTAGGTTTTGGTTTAGTGTTAAGGTTAGGGATAGGGTTTAGGTTAGGATTAGGGTTAGGGTTTAGGTTTGAGTTAGGGTTAGGGTTAGGGTTAGTTTTAGGGCTTGGGTTAGGGTTAGGGTTAGGGTTAGGGCTTGGGTTTAGGTTAGGTTTAAGGTTTGGGTTAGGCTTAGGTTTAGGGTTCGGGTTAGGGTTAGGGTTAGGGTTAGGGTTAGGGTTAGTGTTAGGATTAGGTTTAGGGTTAGAGTTAGGGTTAGGGATTGTGTGTAGGTTAGGTTTAGGGTTTGGGTTAGGCTTAGGGTTAGTGTTTGGGTTTGGGTTATGTTTAGGTTTAGGGTTAGGGTTAGGGTTAGGGTTAGGGTTTGGGTTTGGGTTAGAGTAAGGTATCGGGTTAGGGTTTGGGTTAGGTTTAAGGTTAGGGTTAGCGTTTGGGTTAGGTTTTGGGTTAGTGTTAAGGTTAGTGTTAGGGTTAGGGGTTAGGGTTAGGGTTAGGCTTAGGGTTAGGGTTAGGTTTAGTGTTACTGTTAGGATTTGGGGGAGGGTTAGATTTAGGGGTATGGTTAGGGTTAGGGTTTGTTTTAGGGTTAGGGTTAGGGTTAGTGTTAGGGTTAGGTTTTGGGTTAGGTTTAGGGTTTGGTTTAGGGTTAGTGTTTGGGCTTGGGTTAGGGTTAGGTTTAGTTTTAGGTTTAGAGTTAAGATTAGGGTTTGGCTTAGGGTTAGGGTTAGGGTTAGGGCTAGGCGATAGGGATAGGGTTAGAGCTAGGTTTGGGGTTAGTGTTTGGGCTAGGGTTAGGGTTAGGGGTAGGGTTAGGTTTAGTATTAGGATTAGGGTTTGGGTTTCGGTTAGGGTTAGAGTTAGGGTTAGGGTTTGCGTTAGTTTTAGGGTTAGGGATAGGGTTTAGGTTAGGGATAGGGTTAGGGTTAGGTTTAGGGTTAGGTTTAGGGCTAGGCAATAGGGATAGGGTTAGGGTTAGGGTTGGGGTTAGTGTTTGGGCTTGGGTTAGGGTTAGTGTTAGGGTTAGGAATCGGTTAGGTTTAGTGTTAGGATTAGGGTTTGGTTTTGGGTTAGGTTTAGGGTTAGGGTTCGGGTTTGCTTTGGTGGTAGGGTTAGGGATAGGGTTTAGGTTAGGGTTCGGGTTAGGGTTTGGGTTAGGATTTAGTTTTGGATTAGCGTTAGGGTTAGGGTTAGTTTTAGGGCTTGGGTTAGGGTTAGGTTTAGAGTTAGGGCTTGGCTTTAGGTTAGGTTTAGGGTTTGGGTTAGGCTTAGGGTTCGGGTTCGGGTTAGGGTTATGGTTAGGGTTAGGGTTAGGGTTAGTGTTAGGATTAGTGTTTGGGTTAGGGTTAGGGTTAGGGTTAGGGTTTGGGTTAGGGTTAGGGTTGAATTTGGGTTTGGGTTAGTTTTAGGTTTCGGTTTTCGGTTAGGGTTAGGGTTAGGGTTAGGGTTATGGTTAGGTTTAGGGTGTGGGTTTGGTTTAGGATTAGGCTTAGGGTTAGGGTTGGGGTAAGTGTTAGGGTTAGGGTTTGGGTTAGTGTTAGGGTTTGGGATAGGATTAGTGGTAGGGTAAGGGTTAGGGTTAGGGTTTGTGTGAGGGTTAGGGTTAGGGTTAGGGTTAGTGTTAGGATTAGAGTTTGTGTTAGGTTTAGGGTTAGTGTTAGGTTTAGGTTTTCGGTTTGGGATAGGGTTAGGGTTAGGGTTAGTGTTTGGTTTAGGGTTAGGTTTAGGGTTTGCTTTGGTTTAGGGTTAGTGTTAGGGTTAGTATAAGGGTTAGCGTTAGGGTTAGTTTTAGGGTTAGGGTTAGAGTTAGGGTTAGGGTTAGGGTTAGGGTTAGGGTTAGGGTTAGGGTTAGTTAGGGTTAGGGTTAGGGTTAGGTTTAGGGTTAGGGTTAGGGTTAGGTTTAGGGTTAGGGTTAGTTATAGGGCTTGCGTTAGGGTTAGGTTTAGGGCTTGGGTTTAGGTTAGGTTTAGGTTTTGGGTTAGGCTTAGGGATAGGGTTTGGGTTTGGGTTAGGTTTAGGGGTAGGGTTAGGGTTATTGTTAGGGTTAATTATAGGACTTGGTTTAGGGTTAGGGTTAGGGTTAGGGCTTGGGTTTAGGTTAGGTTTAGGGTTTGGGTTAGGCTTAGGGTTAGGGTTTGGGTTTGGGTTAGGTTTAGGGTTAGGGTTAGGGTTAGGGTTAGGGTTTGGGTTTGGGTTAGAGTAAGGTATAGGGTTAGGGTTTTGGTTAGGTTTAATGTTAGGGTTAGGGTTTTGGTTAGGGTTTGGGTTAGCGTTAAGGGTAGGGTTAGGGTTAGGGGTTAGGGTTAGGGTTAGGGTTAGGGTTAGGGTTAGGTTTTGGGTTAGGGTTTGCATTAGGGTTAAGGTTAGGGTTAGGGTTAGGGTTAGGGTTAGGGTTAGGTTTAGGGTTTGGGTTTGGGTTTGGGTTAGAGTAAGGTATCGGGTTAGGGTTTGGGTTAGGTTTAAGGTTAGGGTTAGGGTTTGGGTTAGGGTTTGGGTTAGGGTTTGGGTTAGGGTTAAGGTTAGTGGTAGGGTTAGGGGTTAGTGTTAGGGTTAGGCTTAGGGTTAGGGTTAGGTTTAGTGTTACGGTTAGGATTGGGGGTAGGGTTAGGTTTAGGGGTAGGATTAGGGTTAGGGTTTGTGTTAGGGTTAGGGTTAGGGTTCGTGTTAGGGTTAGGTTTTGGTTTAGGGTTAGGGTTAGGTTTAGGGTTAGTGTTTGGGCTTGGGTTAGGGTTAGGTTTAGTTTTAGGTTTAGAGTTAAGGTTAGTGTTTGGCTTAGGGTTAGGGTTAGGGTTAGGGCTAGGCGATAGGGATAGGGTTAGAGTTAGGGTTGGGGTTAGTGTTTGGGCTAGGGTTAGGGTTAGGGTTAGGGTTAGGTTTAGGGTTAGGTTTAGTGTTAGGATTAGGGTTTGGGTTTCGGTTAGTGTTAGGGTTAGGGTTAGGGTTTGCGTTAGTTTTAGGGTTAGGGATAGTGTTTAGGTTAGGGTTAGGGTTAGGGTTTGGGTTAGGATTTAGGTTTGGATTTGGGTTAGGTTTAGGGTTAATTTTAGGGCTTGGGTTAGGTTTAGGGTTAGAGTTAGGGCTTGGGTTTAGGTTAGGTTGAGGGTTTGGGTTAGGCTTAGGGTTAGGGTTCGGGTTAGGGTTCGGGTTAGGGTTAGGGTTAGGGTTAGGGGTTAGGTTTAGTATTAGTGTTTGGGCTTGGGTTAGGGTTAGGTTTAGGGATAGGGGTAGGTTGTGGTTTGGCTTAGGGTTATGGTTAGGTTTAGGGTTAGGGTTAGGGTTAGTATTAGGATTAGGGTTAGGGCTAGGCAATAGGGATAGGGTTTGGGTTAGGGTTGGGGTTAGTGTTTTGGCTTGGGTTAGGATTAGTGTTAGGGTTAGATTTAGAGTTAGGTTTAGTGTTAGGATTAGGGTTTGTGTTTCGGTTAGGGTTAGGGTTTTGGTTACGGTTTGCGTTAGTGTTAGGGTTAGGGATAGGGTTTAGGTTAGGGTTAGGGTTAGGATTTGGGTTAGGATTTAGTTTTGTATTAGCGTTAGGGTTAGGATTAGTTTTAGGGCTTGCGTTAGGTTTAGGGTTAGAGTTAGGGCTTTGCTTTAGGTTAGGTTTAGGGTTTCGGTTAGGCTTAGGGTTAGGTTTCGGTTTCGGGTTAGGGTTAGGGTTAGGGTTAGGGTTAGTGTTAGGGTTTGGGTTAGGGTTAGGGTTGAAGTTTGGGTCTGGGTTAGGGTTAGGTTTAGGGTTTCGGTTAGGGTTAGGGTTAGGGTTATGGTTAGGTTTAGGGTGTGGGTTTGGTTTAGGATTAGGCTTAGGGTTAGGATTAGTGTAAGTTTTAGGGTTAGGGTTTGGGTTAGTGTTAGGGTTTGGGATAGGATTAGGGGTAGGGTAAGGGTTAGGGTTAGGGTTTGTGTGAGGGTTAGGGTTAGGGTTAGGGTTAGTGTTAGGATTAGAGTTTGTGTTATTTTTAGGGTTAGGGTTAGGGTTAGGGTTTCGGTTTGGGTTAGGGTTAGGTTTAGGGTTAGGGTTAGGGTTAGGTTTAGGGTTTGGGTTAGGGTTAGGGTTAGGGTTAGGGTTTGGGTTAGGGTTAGGATTGAAGTTTGGGTTTGGGTTAGAGTTAGGGTTAGGGTTAGGTTTCGGGTGTGGGTTTGGTTTACGATTAGGCTTAGGGTTAAGGTTTGGTTTGTTTTAGGGTTAGTGTTAGGGTTAGGGGAATTAGGGTTAGGGTTAGGGTTAGGGTTAGGGATAGGGTTAGGGGTGGTTTAGGGCTAAGGTTAGGGTTAGGATTAAGGTTAGGGTTAAGGTTTAGGTTTGGGTTAGGGTTAGGTTTAGAGTTGGGGTTTGGTTTAGGGTTAGATTAAGGGTTAGGGTTGGGGTTAGGTTTAGGGTTATGGTTAGGGTTAGGTTTAGGATTAAGGTTAGGTTTAGGTTTAGGTTTTGGGTTAGGGTTAGGGTTAGGGTTTGGTTTGGGTTAGGGTTAATGTTACGGAAAGGGTAAGGGTTAGGTTTGGGGTTAGTGTTAGGTTTAGGGTTACTGTTTGAGGTTGGTTTAGGGTTAGGGTTAGGGTTAGGGTTAGGGATTGGTTTGGGGTAGGGTTTTTGTTAGGGTTAGGGTTAGGGTTAGGGTTAGGGTTAGGGTTAGGGTTTAGGTTTGGTTTAGGGTTAGTGTTAGGGTTAGGGTTAGAGTTTGGGTTAGGGTTTAGGTTTGGGTTAGGGTTAGGGTTAGGGTTAGTTTTAGGGCTTGGGTTAGGGTTAGGGTTAGGGTTAGGGCTTGGGTTTAGGTTAGGTTTACGGTTTGGGTTAGGCTTAGGTTTAGGGCTTGTGTTTGGGTTAGGGTTAGCTTTATGGTTAGGGTTAGGGTTAGGGTTAGGGTTAGTTTTAGTGCTTGGGTTAGGGTTAGGGTTAGGGTTAGGGATTGGGTGTAGGTTAGGTTTAGGGTTTGGGTTAGGCTTAGGGTGAGTGTTTGGGTTTGGGTTATGTTTAGGTTTCGGGTTAGGGTTAGGGTTAGGGTTAGGGTTTGGGTTTCGGTTAGAGTAAGGTATCAGGTTAGGGTTTGGGTTAGGTTAGGGTTAGGGTTAAGGTTAGTGGTAGGGTTAGGGGTTAGGGTTAGGCTTAGGCTTAGGGTTAGGGTTAGGTGTAGTGTTACGGTTAGGATTTGGGGTAGGGTTAGGTTTAGGGGTAGGATTAGGGTTAGGGTTTGTGTTAGGGTTAGGGTTAGGGTTAGAGTTTGAGTTAGGGTTAGGGTTAGGGTTAGGGTTAAGTTTAGGGTTAGTGTTTGGGCTTGGGTTAGGGTTAGGTTTAGTTTTAGGTTTAGAGTTAAAGTTACGGTTTGGCTTAGGGTTAGGGTTAGGTTTAGGCTTAGGGTTAGGGTTAGGTGTAGTGTTACGGTTAGGATTTGGGGTAGGGTTAGGTTTAGGGGTAGGATTAGGGTTAGGGTTTGTGTTAGGGTTAGGGTTAGGGTTAGTGTTAGGATTAGGTTTTGGGTTTGGGTTAGGGTTAAGTTTAGGGTTAGTGTTTGGGCTTGGGTTAGGGTTAGGTTTAGTTTTAGGTTTAGAGTTAAGGTTAGGGTTTGGCTTAGGGTTAGGGTTAGGGTTAGGGCTAGGCGATAGGGATAGGGTTAGAGTTAGGGTTGGGGTTAGTGTTTGGGCTAGGGTTAGGGTTAGCGTTAGGGTTAGGTTTAGGGTTAGGTTTAGTGTTAGGATTAGGGTTTGGGTTTCGGTTAGGGTTAGGGTTAGGGTTAGGGTTTGCGTTAGTTTTAGGGTTAGGTATAGTGTTTAGGTTAGGGTTAGGGTTAGGGTTTGGGTTAGGATTTAGGTTTGGATTTGGGTTAGGTTTAGGGTTAATTTTAGGGCTTGGGTTAGGTTTAGGGTTAGAGTTAGGGCTTGGGTTTAGGTTAGGTTGAGGGTTTGGGTTAGGCTTAGGGTTAGGGTTCGGGTTAGGGTTCGGGTTAGGGTTAGGGTTAAGGGTTAGGTTTAATATTAGTGTTTGGGCTTGGGTTAGGGTTAGGTTTAGGGATAGGGGTAGGTTGTGGTTTGGCTTAGGGTTATGGTTAGGTTTAGGGTTAGGGTTAGGGTTAGTGTTAGGATTAGGGTTAGGGCTAGGCAATAGGGATAGGGTTAGGGTTAGGGTTGGGGTTAGTGTTTGGGCTTGGGTTAGGATTAGTGTTAGGGTTAGGATTAGAGTTAGGTTTAGTGTTAGGATTAGGGTTTGTGTTTCGGTTAGGGTTAGGGTTTTGGTTACGGTTTGCATTAGTGTTAGGGTTAGGGATAGGGTTTAGGTTAGGGTTAGGGTTAGGGTTTGGGTTAGGATTTAGTTTTGTATTAGCGTTAGGGTTAGGATTAGTTTTAGGCCTTGGGTTAGGGTTAGGGTTAGAGTTAGGGCTTTGCTTTAGGTTAGGTTTAGGGTTTCGGTTAGGCTTAGGGTTAGGTTTCGGGTTCGGGTTCGGGTTAGGGTTAGGGTTAGGGTTAGTGTTAGGGTTTGGGTTAGGGTTAGGGTTGAAGTTTGGGTTTGGGTTAGGGTTAGGTTTAGGGTTTCGGTTAGGGTTAGGGTTAGGGTTATGGTTAGGTTTAGGGTGTGGGTTTGGTTTAGGATTAGGCTTAGGGTTAGGTTTAGTGTAAGTGTTAGGGTTAGGGTTTGGGATAGGATTAGGGGTAGGGTAAGGGTTAGGGTTAGGGTTTGTGTGAGGGTTAGGGTTAGGGTTAGGGTTAGTGTTAGGATTAGAGTTTGTGTTAGGTTTAGGGTTAGGGTTAGGGTTAGGGTTTCGGTTTGGGTTAGGGTTAGGGTTAGGGTTAGTGTTTGGTTTAGGTTTAGGGTTAGGGTTTGCTTTGGTTTAGTGTTAGTGTTAGGGTTAGTATAAGGGTTAGCGTTAGGGTTAGGTTTAGGGTTAGGTTTAGGGTTAGGGTTAGGGTTAGGGTTAGTTAGGGTTAGGGTTAGGGTTAGGTTTAGGGTTAGGGTTAGGGTTAGGGTTAGGGTTAGTTATCGGGCTGGGTTAGGGTTAGGGTTAGGGTTAGGGCTTGGGTTTAGGTTAGGTTTAGGGTTTGGGCTAGGCTTAGGGTTAGGGTTTGGGTTTGGGTTAGGTTTAGGGTTAGGGTTAGGGTTTAGGTTTGTTTTAGGGTTAGGGTTAGGGTTAGGGTAAGGGTTAGGGTTAGGGTTAGGGTTAGGGTTAGTGTTACGGTAAGGGTTTAGGGTAGGATTAGGTTTAGGGTTAGGGTTAGGGGTAGGGTTTGTATTAGGGTTCCGGTTAGGTTTATGGTAAGGGTTAGGCTTTGGGTTAGTGTCATTATTATGTTTAGGGTAAGTGTTTGGGCTTGGGTTAGGGGTTAGGTTTAGGGTTAGGTTTAGAGTTAGGGTTAGGGTTTGGCTTAGGGGTAGGGTTAGGGTTAGGGCTAGGCGATAGGGATAGGGTTAGAGTTAGGGTTAGGTTTAGGGTTTGGGCAGGGGTTAGGGTTAGTGTTAGGGTTAGTATTAGGGTTAGGTTTAGTGTTAGGATTAGGATTTGGGTTTTGGTTAGGGTTAGGGTTAGGGTTAGGGTTTGGTTAGTGTTAGGGTTTGGGATACGTTTAGGGGTAGGGTAAGGGTTAGGATTAGGTTTAGGGTTAGGTTTAGGTTTAGGTTTTGGGTTAGGGTTAGGGTTAGGGTTAGGGTTAGGGTTTGGTTTGGGTTAGGGTTAATGTTACTGAAAGGGTAAGGGTAAGGTTAGGGGTTAGGGTTAGGTCTAGGGTTACTGTTTGAGGTTGGTTTAGGGTTAGGGTTAGGGTTAGGGTTATGGTTAGGGATTGGTTAGGGTTGGGTAAGTGTTAGGGTTAGAAATAGAGTTTAGGTTAGGGTTAGGTTTAGGTTTAGGTTTTGGTTTAGTGTTAAGGTTAGGGATAGGGTTTAGGTTAGGATTAGGGTTAGGGTTTAGGTTTGAGTTAGGGTTAGGGTTAGGGTTAGTTTTAGGGCTTGGGTTAGGGTTAGGGTTAGGGTTAGGGCTTGGGTTTAGGTTAGGTTTAAGGTTTGGGTTAGGCTTAGGGTTAGGGTTTGGGTTTGGGTTAGGTTTAGGGTTAGGGTTAGGGTTAGGGTTAGGGTTTGGGTTTGGGTTAGAGTAAGGTATAGGGTTAGGGTTTTGGTTAGGTTTAATGTTAGGGTTAGGGTTTTGGTTAGGGTTTGGGTTAGCGTTAAGGGTAGGGTTAGGGTTAGCGGTTAGGGTTAGGGTTAGGTTTTGGGTTAGGGTTTGGGTTAGGGTTAAGGTTAGGGTTAGGGTTAGGGTTAGGGTTAGGGTTAGGTTTAGGGTTTGGGTTTGGGTTTGGGTTAGAGTAAGGTATCGGGTTAGGGTTTGGGTTAGGTTTAAGGTTAGGGTTAGGGTTTGGGTTAGGGTTTGGGTTAGGGTTTGGGTTAGGGTTAAGGTTAGTGGTAGGGTTAGGGGTTAGTGTTAGGGTTAGGCTTAGGGTTAGGGTTAGGTTTAGTGCTACGGTTAGGATTGGGGGAAGGGTTAGGTTTAGGGGTAGGATTAGGGTTAGGGTTTGTGTTAGGGTTAGGGTTAGGGTTCGTGTTAGGGTTAGGTTTTGGTTTAGGGTTAGGGTTAGGTTTAGGGTTAGTGTTTGGGCTTGGGTTAGGGTTAGGTTTAGTTTTAGGTTTAGAGTTAAGGTTAGGTTTGGCTTAGGGTTAGGGTTAGGGTTAGGGCTAGGCGATAGGGATAGGGTTAGAGTTAGGGTTGGGGTTAGTGTTTGGGCTAGGGTTAGGGAAAGGGTTAGGGTTAGGTTTAGGGTTAGGTTTAGTGTTAGGATTAGGGTTTGGGTTTCGGTTAGTGTTAGGGTTAGGGTTAGGGTTTGCGTTAGTTTTAGGGTTAGGGATAGTGTTTAGGTTAGGGTTAGGGTTAGGGTTTGGGTTAGGATTTAGGTTTGGATTTGGGTTAGGTTTAGGGTTAATTTTAGGGCTTGGGTTAGGGTTAGGGTTAGGGTTAGGGCTTGGGTTTAGGTTAGGTTGAGGGTTTGGGTTAGGCTTAGGGTTAGGGTTCGGGTTAGGGTTCGGGTTAGGGTTAGGGTTAGGGTTAGGGGTTAGGTTTAGTATTAGTGTTTGGGCTTGGGTTAGGGTTAGGTTTAGGGATAGGGGTAGGTTGTGGTTTGGCTTAGGGTTATGGTTAGGTTTAGGGTTAGGGTTAGGGTTAGTATTAGGATTAGGGTTAGGGCTAGGCAATAGGGATAGGGTTTGGGTTAGGGTTGGGGTTAGTGTTTTGGCTTGGGTTAGGATTAGTGTTAGGGTTAGGATTAGAGTTAGGTTTAGTGTTAGGATTAGGGTTTGTGTTTCGGTTAGGGTTAGGGTTTTGGTTACGGTTTGCGTTAGTGTTAGGGTTAGGGATATGGTTTAGGTTAGGGTTAGGGTTAGGATTTGGGTTAGGATTTAGTTTTGTATTAGCGTTAGGGTTAGGATTAGTTTTAGGGCTTGCGTTAGGTTTAGGGTTAGAGTTAGGGCTTTGCTTTAGGTTAGGTTTAGGGTTTCGGTTAGGCTTAGGGTTAGGTTTCGGTTTCGGGTTAGGGTTAGGGTTAGGGTTAGGGTTAGTGTTAGGGTTTGGGTTAGGGTTAGGGTTGAAGTTTGGGTCTGGGTTAGGGTTAGGTTTAGGGTTTCGGTTAGGGTTAGGGTTAGGGTTATGGTTAGGTTTAGGGTGTGGGTTTGGTTTAGGATTAGGCTTAGGGTTAGGATTAGTGTAAGTTTTAGGATTAGGGTTTGGGTTAGTGTTAGGGTTTGGGATAGGATTAGGGGTAGGGTAAGGGTTAGGGTTAGGGTTTGTGTGAGGGTTAGGGTTAGGGTTAGGGTTAGTGTTAGGATTAGAGTTTGTGTTATTTTTAGGGTTAGGGTTAGGGTTAGGGTTTCGGTTTGGGTTAGGGTTAGGGTTAGGGTTAGTGTTTGGTTTAGGGTTAGGGTTAGGGTTTGCTTTGGTTTAGTGTTAGTGTTAGGGTTAGTATAAGGGTTAGCGTTAGGGTTAGGTTTAGGGTTAGGGTTAGGTTTAGGGTTAGGGTTAGGGTTAGTTAGGGTTAGGGTTAGGGTTAGGTTTAGGGTTAGGGTTAGGGTTAGGGTTAGGGTTAGTTATCGGGCTTGGATTAGGGTTAGGGTTAGGGTTAGGGCTTGGGTTTAGGTTAGGTTTAGGGTTTGGGCTAGGCTTAGGGTTAGGGTTTGGGTTTGGGTTAGGTTTAGGGTTAGGGTTAGGGTTTAGGTTTGGTTTAGGGTTAGGGTTAGGGTTATGGTTAGGGTTAGTGTTAGGCTAGGGTTTGGGTTAGGGTTTGGGTTAGGGTTTGGCTTAGGGTTAGGGTTAGGGTTAGGGCTAGGCAATAGGGATAGGGTTAGGGTTAGGGTTGGGGTTAGTGTTTCGGCTTGGGTTAGGGTTAGTGTTAGGGTTAGGATTAGGGTTAGGTTTAGTGTTAGAATCAGGGTTTGGTCTTCGGTTAGGGTTAGCGTTAGGGTTAGGGTTAGGGTTTCGGTTATTGTTAGGGTTAGGGATAGGGTTTAGGTTAGGGTTAGGGTTAGGGTTTGGGTTAGGGTTTAGGTTTGGGTTAGGGTTAGGGTTAGGGTTAGTTTTAGGGCTTGGGTTAGGGTGAGGGTTAGAGTTAGGGCTTGGGTTTAGGTTAAGTTTAGGTTTTGGATTAGGCTTAGGCTTAATGTTCGGGTTAGGGTTAGGGTTAGGTTTAGGTTTTGGGTTAGGGTTTGGGTTAGGGTTAAGGTTAGGGTTAGGGTTAGGGTTAGGGTTAGTGTTAGGATTAGGGTTTGGGTTAGGGTTAGGGTTAGCGTTAGGGTTTGGGTTAGGGTAAGGGTTAGGGTTAGGGTTTGGGTTAGGGTTAGGATTTACGTTTGGGTTTGGGTTAGAGTTAGGGTTAGGGTTAGGTTTCCGGTGTGAATTTGGTTTACGATTAGGCTTAGGGTTAAGGTTTGGTTTGTTTTAGGGTTAGTGTTTGGGTTAGGGGAATTAGGGTTAGGGTTAGTGATAGGGTAAGGGGTGGTTTAGGGCTAAGGTTAGGGTTAGGATTAAGGTTAGGGTTAAGGTTTAGGTTTGGGTTAGGGTTAGGTTTAGGGTTAGGATTAGGGTTTGGGTTAGATTAAGGGTTAGGGTTGAGGTTAGGTTTAGGGTTATGGTTAGGGTTAGGTTTAGGATTAGGGTTAGGTTTAGGTTTAGGGTTTGCGTTAGGGTTAGGGTTAGGGTTTGGTTTGGGTTAGGGTTAATGTTACGGAAAGGGTAAGGGTTAGGTTTGGGGTTAGTGTTAGGTTTAGGGTTACGGTTTGAGGTTGGTTTAGGGTTAGGGTTAGGGTTAGGGTTAGGGATTGGTTTGGGGTAGGGTTTTTGTTAAGGTTAGGGTTAGGGTTAGGGTTAGGGTTAGGGTTAGGTTTAGGGTTTAGGTTTGGTTTAGGGTTAGTGTTAGGGTTAGGGTTAGAGTTTGGGTTAGGGTTTAGGTTTGGGTTAGGGTTAGGGTTAGGGTTAGTTTTAGGGCTTGGGTTAGGGTTGGGGTTAGGGTTAGGGCTTGGGTTTAGGTTAGGTTTAAGGTTTGGGTTAGGCTTAGGTTTAGGCCTTGTGTTTGGGTTAGGGTTAGCTTTAGGGTTAGGGTTAGGGTTAGGGTTAGGGTTAGTTTTAGTGCTTGGGTTAGGGTTAGCGTTAGGGTTAGGGATTGGGTGTAGGTTAGGTTTAGGGTTTGGGTTAGGCTTAGGGTGAGTGTTTGGGTTTGCGTTATGTTTAGGTTTAGGGTTAGGGTTAGGGTTAGGGTTAGTGTTTGGGTTTGGGTTAGAGTAAGGTATCAGGTTAGGGTTTGGGTTAGGTTTAAGGTTAGGGTTAGGGTTTGGGTTAGGGTTTGGGTTAGGTTTGGGTTAGGGTTAAGGTTAGTGGTAGGGTTAGGGGTTAGGGTTAGGGTTAGGCTTAGGGTTAGGGTTAGGTGTAGTGTTACGGTTAGGATTTGGGGTAGGGTTAGGTTTATGGGTAGGATTAGGGTTAGGGTTTGTGTTAGGGTTAGGGTTAGGGTTAGTGTTAGGGTTAGGTTTTGGGTTAGGGTTAGGGTTAGGTTTAGGGTTAGTGTTTGGGCTTCGGTTAGGGTTAGGTTTAGTTTTAGGTTTAGAGTTAAGGTTAGGGTTTGGCTTAGGGTTAGGGTTAGGGTTAGGGCTAGGCGATAGGGATAGGGTTAGAGTTAGGGTTGGGGTTAGTGTTTGGGCTAGGGTTAGGGTTAGCGTTAGGGTTAGGTTTAGGGTTAGGTTTAGTGTTAGGATTAGGGTTTGGGTTTCGGTTAGGGTTAGGGTTAGGGTTAGGGTTTGCGTTAGTTTTAGGGTTAGGGATAGTGTTTAGGTTAGGGTTAGGGTTAGGGTTTGGGTTAGGATTTAGGTTTGGATTTGGGTTAGGTTTAGGATTAATTTTAGGGCTTGGGTTAGGTTTAGGGTTAGAGTTAGGGCTTGGGTTTAGGTTAGGTTGAGGGTTTGGGTTAGGCTTAGGGTTAGGGTTCGGGTTAGTGTTCGGGTTAGGGTTAGGGTTAGGGGTTAGGTTTAATATTAGTGTTTGGGCTTGGGTTAGGGGTAGGTTTAGGGATAGGGGTAGGTTGTGGTTTGGCTTAGGGTTCTGGTTAGGTTTAGGGTAAGGGTTAGGGTTAGTGTTAGGATTAGGGTTAGGGCTAGGCAATAGGGATAGGGTTAGGGTTAGGGTTGGGGTTAGTGTTTGGGCTTGGGTTAGGATTAGTGTTAGGGTTAGGATTAGAGTTAGGTTTAGTGTTAGGATTAGGGTTTGTGTTTCGGTTAGGGTTAGGGTTTTGGTTACGGTTTGCATTAGTGTTAGGGTTAGGGATAGGGTTTAGGTTAGGGTTAGGGTTAGGGTTTGGGTTAGGATTTAGATTTGTATTAGCGTTAGGGTTAGGATTAGTTTTAGGGCTTGGGTTAGGGTTAGGGTTAGAGTTAGGGCTTTGCTTTAGGTTAGGTTTAGGGTTTCGGTTAGGCTTAGGGTTAGGTTTCGGGTTCGGGTTCGGGTTAGGCTTAGGGTTAGGGTTAGTGTTAGGGTTTGGGTTAGGGTTAGGGTTGAAGTTTGGGTTTGGGTTAGGGTTAGGTTTAGGGTTTCGGTTAGGGTTAGGGTTAGGGTTATGGTTAGGTTTAGGGTGTGGGTTTGGTTTAGGATTAGGCTTAGGGTTAGGTTTAGTGTAAGTGTTAGGGTTAGGGTTTGGGTTAGTGTTAGGGTATGGGATAGGATTAGGGGTAGGGTAAGGGTTAGGGTTAGGGTTTGTGTGAGGGTTAGGGTTAGGGTTAGGGTTAGTGTTAGGATTAGAGTTTGTGTTAGGTTTAGGGTTAGGGTTAGGGTTAGGGTTTCGGTTTGGGTTAGGGTTAGGGTTAGGGTTAGTGTTTGGTTTAGGTTTAGGGTTAGGGTTTGCTTTGGTTTAGTGTTAGTGTTAGGGTTAGTATAAGGGTTAGCGTTAGGGTTAGGTTTAGGGTTAGGATTAGGGTAAGGGTTAGGGTTAGGGTTAGTTAGGGTTAGGGTTAGGGTTAGGTTTAGGGTTAGGGTTAGGGTTAGGGTTAGGGTTAGGGTTAGTTATCGGGCTGGGTTAGGGTTAGGGTTAGGGTTAGGGCTTGGGTTTAGGTTAGGTTTAGGGTTTGGGATGGGGTTGGTGTTAGGGTTTGGGTTTGGGTTTGGTTTAGGGTTGGGGTTAGGGTTTAGGTTTGTTTTAGGGTTAGGGTTAGGGTTAGGGTAAGGGTTAGGGTTAGGGTTAGGGTTAGGGTTAGTGTTACGGTAAGGGTTTAGGGTAGGATTAGGTTTAGGGTTAGGGTTAGGGTTAGGGTTTGTATTAGGGTTACGGTTAGGTTTATGGTTAGGGTTAGGCTTTGGGTTAGTGTCATTATTATGTTTAGGGTTAGTGTTTGGGCTTGGGTTAGGGGTTAGGTTTAGGGTTAGGTTTAGAGTTAGGGTTAGGGTTTGGCTTAGGGGTAGGGTTAGGGTTAGGGCTAGGCGATAGGGATAGGGTTAGAGTTAGGGTTAGGTTTAGGGTTTGGGCAGGGGTTAGGGTTAGTGTTAGGGTTAGTATTAGGGTTAGGTTTAGTGTTAGGATTAGGATTTGGGTTTTGGTTAGGGTTAGGGTTAGGGTTAGGGTTTGGTTAGTGTTAGGGTTTGGGATACGATTAGGGGTAGGGTAAGGGTTAGGATTAGGGTTAGGGTGAGGTTTAGGTTTAGGTTTTGGGTTAGGGTTAGGGTTACGGTTAGGGTTAGGGTTTGGTTTGGGTTAGGGTTAATGTTACGGAAAGGGTAAGGGTTAGGTTTGGGGTTAGGGTTAGGTCTAGGGTTACTGTTTGAGGTTGGTTTAGGGTTAGGGTTAGGGTTAGGGTTATGGTTAGGGATTGGTTTGGGGTAGGGTTAGTGTTAGGGTTAGAAATAGAGTTTAGGTTAGGGTTAGGTTTAGGTTTAGGTTTTGGTTTAGTGTTAAGGTTAGGGATAGGGTTTAGGTTAGGATTAGGGTTAGGGTTTAGGTTTGAGTTAGGGTTAGGGTTAGGGTTAGTTTTAGGGCTTGGGTTAGGGTTAGGGTTAGGGTTAGGGCTTGGGTTTAGGTTAGGTTTAAGGTTTGGGTTAGGCTTAGGTTTAGGGTTCGGGTTAGGGTTAGGGTTAGGGTTAGGGTTAGGGTTAGTGTTAGGATTAGGTTTAGGGTTAGAGTTAGGGTTAGGGATTGTGTGTAGGTTAGGTTTAGGGTTTGGGTTAGGCTTAGGGTTAGTGTTTGGGTTTGGGTTATGTTTAGGTTTAGGGTTAGGGTTAGGGTTAGGGTTAGAGTTTGGGTTTGGGTTAGAGTAAGGTATCGGGTTAGGGTTTGGGTTAGGTTTAAGGTTAGGGTTAGCGTTTGGGTTAGGTTTTGGGTTAGTGTTAAGGTTAGTGTTAGGGTTAGGGGTTAGAGTTAGGGTTAGGCTTAGGGTTAGGGTTAGGTTTAGTGTTACTGTTAGGATTTGGGGGAGGGTTAGATTTAGGGGTATGGTTAGGGTTAGGGTTTGTTTTAGGGTTAGGGTTAGGGTTAGTGTTAGGGTTAGGTTTTGGGTTAGGTTTAGGGTTTGGTTTAGGGTTAGTGTTTGGGCTTGGGTTAGGGTTAGGTTTAGTTTTAGGTTTAGAGTTAAGATTAGGGTTTGGCTTAGGGTTAGGGTTAGGGTTAGGGCTAGGCGATGGGGATAGGGTTAGAGTTAGGTTTGGGGTTAGTGTTTGGGCTAGGGTTAGGGTTAGGGTTAGGGTTAGGTTTAGTATTAGGATTAGGGTTTGGGTTTCGGTTAGGGTTAGAGTTAGGGTTAGGGTTTGCGTTAGTTTTAGGGTTAGGGATAGGGTTTAGGTTAGGGATAGGGTTAGGGTTAGGTTTAGGGTTAGGTTTAGGGCTAGGCAATAGGGATAGGGTTAGGGTTAGGGTTGGGGTTAGTGTTTGGGCTCGGGTTAGGGTTAGGGTTAGCGTTAGGTATCGGTTAGGTTTAGTGTTAGGATTAGCGTTTGGATTTCGGTTAGGTTTAGGGTTAGGGTTACGGTTTGCATTAGTGGTAGGGTTAGGGATAGGGTTTAGGTTAGGGTTCGGGTTAGGATTTGGGTTAGGATTTAGTTTTGGATAAGGGTTGGGGTTAGGGTTAGTTTTAGGGCTTGGGTTAGGGTTAGGTTAAGAGTTAGGGCTTGGCTTTAGGTTAGGTTTAGGGTTTGGGTTAGGCTTAGGGTTCGGGTTCGGGTTAGGGTTATGGTTAGGGTTAGGGTTAGGGTTAGTGTTAGGATTAGTGTTTGGGTTAGGGTTAGGGTTAGGGTTAGGGTTTGGGTTAGGGTTAGGGTTGAATTTGGGTTTGGGTTAGTTTTAGGTTTCGGTTTTCGGTTATGGTTAGGGTTAGGGTTAGGGTTATGGTTAGGTTTAGGGTGTGGGTTTGGTTTAGGATTAGGCTTAGGGTTAGGGTTGGGGTAAGTGTTAGGGTTAGGGTTTGGGTTAGTGTTAGGGTTTGGGATAGGATTAGTGGTAGGGTAAGGGTTAGGGTTAGGGTTTGTGTGAGGGTTAGGGTTAGGGTTAGGGTTAGTGTTAGGATTAGAGTTTGTGTTAGGTTTAGGGTTAGTGTTAGGTTTAGGTTTTCGGTTTGGGATAGGGTTAGGGTTAGGGTTAGTGTTTGGTTTAGGGTTAGGTTTAGGGTTTGCTTTGGTTTAGGGTTAGTGTTAGGGTTAGTATAAGGGTTAGCGTTAGGGTTAGTTTTAGGGTTAGGGTTAGAGTTAGGGTTAGGGTTAGGGTTAGGGTTAGGGTTAGGGTTAGTTAGGGTTAGGGTTAGGGTTAGGTTTAGGGTTAGGGTTAGGGTTAGGTTTAGGGTTAGGGTTAGTTATAGGGCTTGGGTTAGGGTTAGGTTTAGGGCTTGGGTTTAGGTTAGGTTTAGGTTTTGGGTTAGGCTTAGGGATAGGGTTTGGGTTTGGGTTAGGTTTAGGGGTAGGGTTAGGGTTATTGTTAGGGTTAATTATAGGACTTGGTTTAGGGTTAGGGTTAGGGTTAGGGCTTGGGTTTAGGTTAGGTTTAGGGTTTGGGTTAGGCTTAGGGTTAGGGTTTGGGTTTGGGTTAGGTTTAGGGTTAGGGTTAGGGTTAGGGTTAGGGTTTGGGTTTGGGTTAGAGTAAGGTATAGGGTTAGGGTTTTGGTTAGGTTTAATGTTAGGGTTAGGGTTTTGGTTAGGGTTTGGGTTAGCGTTAAGGGTAGGGTTAGGGTTAGGGGTTAGGGTTAGGGTTAGGGTTAGGGTTAGGGTTAGGTTTTGGGTTAGGGTTTGCGTTAGGGTTAAGGTTAGGGTTAGGGTTAGGGTTAGGTTTAGGGTTTGGGTTTGGGTTTGGGTTAGAGTAAGGTATCGGGTTAGGGTTTGGGTTAGGTTTAAGGTTAGGGTTAGGGTTTGGGTTAGGGTTTGGGTTAGGGTTTGGGTTAGGGTTAAGGTTAGTGGTAGGGTTAGGGGTTAGTGTTAGGGTTAGGCTTAGGGTTAGGGTTAGGTTTAGTGTTACGGTTAGGATTGGGGGTAGGGTTAGGTTTAGGGGTAGGATTAGGGTTAGGGTTTGTGTTAGGGTTAGGGTTAGGGTTCGTGTTAGGGTTAGGTTTTGGTTTAGGGTTAGGGTTAGGTTTAGGGTTAGTGTTTGGGCTTGGGTTAGGGTTAGGTTTAGTTTTAGGTTTAGAGTTAAGGTTAGGGTTTGGCTTAGGGTTAGGGTTAGGGTTAGGGCTAGGCGATAGGGATAGGGTTAGAGTTAGGGTTGGGGTTAGTGTTTGGGCTAGGGTTAGGGAAAGGGTTAGGGTTAGGTTTAGGGTTAGGTTTAGTGTTAGGATTAGGGTTTGGGTTTCGGATAGTGTTAGGGTTAGGGTTAGGGTTTGCGTTAGTTTTAGGGTTAGGGATAGTGTTTAGGTTAGGGTTAGGGTTAGGGTTTGGGTTAGGATTTAGGTTTGGATTTGGGTTAGGTTTAGGGTTAATTTTAGGGCTTGGGTTAGGTTTAGGGTTAGAGTTAGGGCTTGGGTTTAGGTTAGGTTGAGGGTTTGGGTTAGGCTTAGGGTTAGGGTTCGGGTTAGGGTTCGGGTTAGGGTTAGGGTTAGGGTTAGGGGTTAGGTTTAGTATTAGTGTTTGGGCTTGGGTTAGGGTTAGGTTTAGGGATAGGGGTAGGTTGTGGTTTGGCTTAGGGTTATGGTTAGGTTTAGGGTTAGGGTTAGGGTTAGTATTAGGATTAGGGTTAGGGCTAGGCAATAGGGATAGGGTTTGGGTTAGGGTTGGGGTTAGTGTTTTGGCTTGGGTTAGGATTAGTGTTAGGGTTAGATTTAGAGTTAGGTTTAGTGTTAGGATTAGGGTTTGTGTTTCGGTTAGGGTTAGGGTTTTGGTTACGGTTTGCGTTAGTGTTAGGGTTAGGGATAGGGTTTAGGTTAGGGTTAGGGTTAGGATTTGGGTTAGGATTTAGTTTTGTATTAGCGTTAGGGTTAGGATTAGTTTTAGGGCTTGCGTTAGGTTTAGGGTTAGAGTTAGGGCTTTGCTTTAGGTTAGGTTTAGGGTTTCGGTTAGGCTTAGGGTTAGGTTTCGGTTTCGGGTTAGGGTTAGGGTTAGGGTTAGCGTTAGTGTTAGGGTTTGGGTTAGGGTTAGGGTTGAAGTTTGGGTCTGGGTTAGGGTTAGGTTTAGGGTTTCGGTTAGGGTTAGGGTTAGGGTTATGGTTAGGTTTAGGGTGTGGGTTTGGTTTAGGATTAGGCTTAGGGTTAGGATTAGTGTAAGTTTTAGGGTTAGGGTTTGGGTTAGTGTTAGGGTTTGGGATAGGATTAGGGGTAGGGTAAGGGTTAGGGTTAGGGTTTGTGTGAGGGTTAGGGTTAGGGTTAGGGTTAGTGTTAGGATTAGAGTTTGTGTTATTTTTAGGGTTAGGGTTAGGGTTAGGGTTTCGGTTTGGGTTAGGGTTAGGTTTAGGGTTAGGGTTAGGGTTAGGTTTAGGGATTGGGTTAGGGTTAGGGTTAGGGTTAGGGTTTCGGTTAGGGTTAGGATTGAAGTTTGGGTTTGGGTTAGAGTTAGGGTTAGGGTTAGGTTTCGGGTGTGGGTTTGGTTTACGATTAGGCTTAGGGTTAAGGTTTGGTTTGTTTTAGGGTTAGTGTTAGGGTTAGGGGAATTAGGGTTAGGGTTAGGGTTAGGGTTAGGGATAGGGTTAGGGGTGGTTTAGGGCTAAGGTTAGGGTTAGGATTAAGGTTAGGGTTAAGGTTTAGGTTTGGGTTAGGGTTAGGTTTAGAGTTGGGGTTTGGTTTAGGGTTAGATTAAGGGTTAGGGTTGGGGTTAGGTTTAGGGTTATGGTTAGGGTTAGGTTTAGGATTAAGGTTAGGTTTAGGTTTAGGTTTTGGGTTAGGGTTAGGGTTAGGGTTTGGTTTGGGTTAGGGTTAATGTTACGGAAAGGGTAAGGGTTAGGTTTGGGGTTAGTGTTAGGTTTAGGGTTACTGTTTGAGGTTGGTTTAGGGTTAGGGTTAGGGTTAGGGTTAGGGATTGGTTTGGGGTAGGGTTTTTGTTAGGGTTAGGGTTAGGGTTAGGGTTAGGGTTAGGGTTAGGGTTTAGGTTTGGTTTAGGGTTAGTGTTAGGGTTAGGGTTAGAGTTTGGGTTAGGGTTTAGGTTTGGGTTAGGGTTAGGGTTAGGGTTAGTTTTAGGGCTTGGGTTAGGGTTAGGGTTAGGGTTAGGGCTTGGGTTTAGGTTAGGTTTAAGGTTTGGGTTAGGCTTAGGTTTAGGGCTTGTGTTTGGGTTAGGGTTAGCTTTAGGGTTAGGGTTAGGGTTAGGGTTAGGGTTAGTTTTAGTGCTTGGGTTAGGGTTAGGGTTAGGGTTAGTATTAGGGTTAGGTTTAGTGTTAGGATTAGGATTTGGGTTTTGGTTAGGGTTAGGGTTAGGGTTAGGGTTTGGTTAGTGTTAGGGTTTGGGATACGTTTAGGGGTAGGGTAAGGGTTAGGATTAGGTTTAGGGTTAGGTTTAGGTTTAGGTTTTGGGTTAGGGTTAGGGTTAGGGTTAGGGTTAGGGTTTGGTTTGGGTTAGGGTTAATGTTACTGAAAGGGTAAGGGTTAGGTTTGGGGTTAGGGTTAGGTCTAGGGTTACTGTTTGAGGTTGGTTTAGGGTTAGGGTTAGGGTTAGGGTTATGGTTAGGGATTGGTTAGGGTTGGGTTAGTGTTAGGGTTAGAAATAGAGTTTAGGTTAGGGTTAGGTTTAGGTTTAGGTTTTGGTTTAGTGTTAAGGTTAGGGATAGGGTTTAGGTTAGGATTAGGGTTAGGGTTTAGGTTTGAGTTAGGGTTAGGGTTAGGGTTAGTTTTAGGGCTTGGGTTAGGGTTAGGGTTAGGGTTAGGGCTTGGGTTTAGGTTAGGTTTAAGGTTTGGGTTAGGCTTAGGGTTAGGGTTTGGGTTTGGGTTAGGTTTAGGGTTAGGGTTAGGGTTAGGGTTAGGGTTTGGGTTTGGGTTAGAGTAAGGTATAGGGTTAGGGTTTTGGTTAGGTTTAATGTTAGGGTTAGGGTTTTGGTTAGGGTTTGGGTTAGCGTTAAGGGTAGGGTTAGGGTTAGCGGTTAGGGTTAGGGTTAGGTTTTGGGTTAGGGTTTGGGTTAGGGTTAAGGTTAGGGTTAGGGTTAGGGTTAGGGTTAGGGTTAGGTTTAGGGTTTGGGTTTGGGTTTGGGTTAGAGTAAGGTATCGGGTTAGGGTTTGGGTTAGGTTTAAGGTTAGGGTTAGGGTTTGGGTTAGGGTTTGGGTTAGGGTTTGGGTTAGGGTTAAGGTTAGTGGTAGGGTTAGGGGTTAGTGTTAGGGTTAGGCTTAGGGTTAGGGTTAGGTTTAGTGCTACGGTTAGGATTGGGGGAAGGGTTAGGTTTAGGGGTAGGATTAGGGTTAGGGTTTGTGTTAGGGTTAGGGTTAGGGTTCGTGTTAGGGTTAGGTTTTGGTTTAGGGTTAGGGTTAGGTTTAGGGTTAGTGTTTGGGCTTGGGTTAGGGTTAGGTTTAGTTTTAGGTTTAGAGTTAAGGTTAGGTTTGGCTTAGGGTTAGGGTTAGGGTTAGGGCTAGGCGATAGGGATAGGGTTAGAGTTAGGGTTGGGGTTAGTGTTTGGGCTAGGGTTAGGGTTAGGGTTAGGGTTAGGTTTAGGGTTAGGTTTAGTGTTAGGATTAGGGTTTGGGTTTCGGTTAGTGTTAGGGTTAGGGTTAGGGTTTGCGTTAGTTTTAGGGTTAGGGATAGTGTTTAGGTTAGGGTTAGGGTTAGGGTTTGGGTTAGGATTTAGGTTTGGATTTGGGTTAGGTTTAGGGTTAATTTTAGGGCTTGGGTTAGGTTTAGGGTTAGAGTTAGGGCTTGGGTTTAGGTTAGGTTGAGGGTTTGGGTTAGGCTTAGGGTTAGGGTTCGGGTTAGGGTTCGGGTTAGGGTTAGGGTTAGGGTTAGGGGTTAGGTTTAGTATTAGTGTTTGGGCTTGGGTTAGGGTTAGGTTTAGGGATAGGGGTAGGTTGTGGTTTGGCTTAGGGTTATGGTTAGGTTTAGGGTTAGGGTTAGGGTTAGTATTAGGATTAGGGTTAGGGCTAGGCAATAGGGATAGGGTTTGGGTTAGGGTTGGGGTTAGTGTTTTGGCTTGGGTTAGGATTAGTGTTAGGGTTAGGATTAGAGTTAGGATTAGTGGTAGGATTAGGGTTTGTGATTCGGTTAGGGTTAGGGTTTTGGTTACGGTTTGCGTTAGTGTTAGGGTTAGGGATATGGTTTAGGTTAGGGTTAGGGTTAGGATTTGGGTTAGGATTTAGTTTTGTATTAGCGTTAGGGTTAGGATTAGTTTTAGGGCTTGCGTTAGGTTTAGGGTTAGAGTTAGGGCTTTGCTTTAGGTTAGGTTTAGGGTTTCGGTTAGGCTTAGGGTTAGGTTTCGGTTTCGGGTTAGGGTTAGGGTTAGGGTTAGGGTTAGTGTTAGGGTTTGGGTTAGGGTTAGGGTTGAAGTTTGGGTCTGGGTTAGGGTTAGGTTTAGGGTTTCGGTTAGGGTTAGGGTTAGGGTTATGGTTAGGTTTAGGGTGTGGGTTTGGTTTAGGATTAGGCTTAGGGTTAGGATTAGTGTAAGTTTTAGGATTAGGGTTTGGGTTAGTGTTAGGGTTTGGGATAGGATTAGGGGTAGGGTAAGGGTTAGGGTTAGGGTTTGTGTGAGGGTTAGGGTTAGGGTTAGGGTTAGTGTTAGGATTAGAGTTTGTGTTATTTTTAGGGTTAGGGTTAGGGTTAGGGTTTCGGTTTGGGTTAGGGTTAGGGTTAGGGTTAGTGTTTGGTTTAGGGTTAGGGTTAGGGTTTGCTTTGGTTTAGTGTTAGTGTTAGGGTTAGTATAAGGGTTAGCGTTAGGGTTAGGTTTAGGGTTAGGGTTAGGTTTAGGGTTAGGGTTAGGGTTAGTTAGGGTTAGGGTTAGGGTTAGGTTTAGGGTTAGGGTTAGGGTTAGGGTTAGGGTTAGTTATCGGGCTTGGATTAGGGTTAGGGTTAGGGTTAGGGCTTGGGTTTAGGTTAGGTTTAGGGTTTGGGCTAGGCTTAGGGTTAGGGTTTGGGTTTGGGTTAGGTTTAGGGTTAGGGTTAGGGTTTAGGTTTGGTTTAGGGTTAGGGTTAGGGTTATGGTTAGGGTTAGTGTTAGGCTAGGGTTTGGGTTAGGGTTTGGGTTAGGGTTTGGCTTAGGGTTAGGGTTAGGGTTAGGGCTAGGCAATAGGGATAGGGTTAGGGTTAGGGTTGGGGTTAGTGTTTCGGCTTGGGTTAGGGTTAGTGTTAGGGTTAGGATTAGGGTTAGGTTTAGTGTTAGAATCAGGGTTTGGTCTTCGGTTAGGGTTAGCGTTAGGGTTAGGGTTAGGGTTTCGGTTATTGTTAGGGTTAGGGATAGGGTTTAGGTTAGGGTTAGGGTTAGGGTTTGGGTTAGGGTTTAGGTTTGGGTTAGGGTTAGGGTTAGGGTTAGTTTTAGGGCTTGGGTTAGGGTGAGGGTTAGAGTTAGGGCTTGGGTTTAGGTTAAGTTTAGGTTTTGGATTAGGCTTAGGCTTAATGTTCGGGTTAGGGTTAGGGTTAGGTTTAGGTTTTGGGTTAGGGTTTGGGTTAGGGTTAAGGTTAGGGTTAGGGTTAGGGTTAGGGTTAGTGTTAGGATTAGGGTTTGGGTTAGGGTTAGGGTTAGCGTTAGGGTTTGGGTTAGGGTAAGGGTTAGGGTTAGGGTTTGGGTTAGGGTTAGGATTTAAGTTTGGGTTTGGGTTAGAGTTAGGGTTAGGGTTAGGTTTCCGGTGTGAATTTGGTTTACGATTAGGCTTAGGGTTAAGGTTTGGTTTGTTTTAGGGTTAGTGTTTGGGTTAGGGGAATTAGGGTTAGGGTTAGGGTTAGGGTTAGTGATAGGGTAAGGGGTGGTTTAGGGCTAAGGTTAGGGTTAGGATTAAGGTTAGGGTTAAGGTTTAGGTTTGGGTTAGGGTTAGGTTTAGAGTTGGGGTTGGGTTTAGGGATGGATTAAGGGTTAGGGTTGAGGTTAGGTTTAGGGTTATGGTTAGGGTTAGGTTTAGGATTAGGGTTAGGTTTAGGTTTAGGTTTTGGGTTAGGGTTAGGGTTAGGGTTTGGTTTGGGTTAGGGTTAATGTTACGGAAAGGGTAAGGGTTAGGTTTGGGGTTAGTGTTAGGTTTAGGGTTACGGTTTGAGGTTGGTTTAGGGTTAGGGTTAGGGTTAGGGTTAGGGATTGGTTTGGGGTAGGGTTTTTGTTAAGGTTAGGGTTAGGGTTAGGGTTAGGGTTAGGGTTAGGTTTAGGGTTTAGGTTTGGTTTAGGGTTAGTGTTAGGGTTAGGGTTAGAGTTTGGGTTAGGGTTTAGGTTTGGGTTAGGGTTAGGGTTAGGGTTAGTTTTAGGGCTTGGGTTAGGGTTAGGGTTAGGGTTAGGGCTTGGGTTTAGGTTAGGTTTAAGGTTTGGGTTAGGCTTAGGTTTAGGCCTTGTGTTTGGGTTAGGGTTAGCTTTAGGGTTAGGGTTAGGGTTAGGGTTAGGGTTAGTTTTAGTGCTTGGGTTAGGGTTAGCGTTAGGGTTAGGGATTGGGTGTAGGTTAGGTTTAGGGTTTGGGTTAGGCTTAGGGTGAGTGTTTGGGTTTGCGTTATGTTTAGGTTTAGGGTTAGGGTTAGGGTTAGGGTTAGTGTTTGGGTTTGGGTTAGAGTAAGGTATCAGGTTAGGGTTTGGGTCAGGTTTAAGGATAGGGTAAGGGTTCGGGTTAGGGTTTGGGTTAGGTTTGGGTAAGGGTTAAGGTTAGTGGTAGGGTAAGGGGTTAGGGTTAGGGTTAGGCTTAGGGTTAGGGTTAGGTGTAGTGTTACGGTTAGGATTTGGGGTAGGGTTAGGTTTATGGGTAGGATTAGGGTTAGGGTTTGTGTTAGGGTTAGGGTTAGGGTTAGTGTTAGGGTTAGGTTTTGGGTTAGGGTTAGGGTTAGGTTTAGGGTTAGTGTTTGGGCTTCGGTTAGGGTTAGGTTTAGTTTTAGGTTTAGAGTTAAGGTTAGGGTTTGGCTTAGGGTTAGGGTTAGGGTTAGGGCTAGGCGATAGGGATAGGGTTAGAGTTAGGGTTGGGGTTAGTGTTTGGGCTAGGGTTAGGGTTAGCGTTAGGGTTAGGTTTAGGGTTAGGTTTAGTGTTAGGATTAGGGTTTGGGTTTCGGTTAGGGTTAGGGTTAGGGTTAGGGTTTGCGTTAGTTTTAGGGTTAGGGATAGTGTTTAGGTTAGGGTTAGGGTTAGGGTTTGGGTTAGGATTTAGGTTTGGATTTGGGTTAGGTTTAGGATTAATTTTAGGGCTTGGGTTAGGTTTAGGGTTAGAGTTAGGGCTTGGGTTTAGGTTAGGTTGAGGGTTTGGGTTAGGCTTAGGGTTAGGGTTCGGGTTAGTGTTCGGGTTAGGGTTAGGGTTAGGGGTTAGGTTTAATATTAGTGTTTGGGCTTGGGTTAGGGTTAGGTTTAGGGATAGGGGTAGGTTGTGGTTTGGCTTAGGGTTCTGGTTAGGTTTAGGGTAAGGGTTAGGGTTAGTGTTAGGATTAGGGTTAGGGCTAGGCAATAGGGATAGGGTTAGGGTTAGGGTTGGGGTTAGTGTTTGGGCTTGGGTTAGGATTAGTGTTAGGGTTAGGATTAGAGTTAGGTTTAATGTTAGGATTAGGGTTTGTGTTTCGGTTAGGGTTAGGGTTTTGGTTACGGTTTGCATTAGTGTTAGGGTTAGGGATAGGGTTTAGGTTAGGGTTAGGGTTAGGGTTTGGGTTAGGATTTAGATTTGTATTAGCGTTAGGGTTAGGATTAGTTTTAGGGCTTGGGTTAGGGTTAGGGTTAGAGTTAGGGCTTTGCTTTAGGTTAGGTTTAGGGTTTCGGTTAGGCTTAGGGTTAGGTTTCGGGTTCGGGTTCGGGTTAGGCTTAGGGTTAGGGTTAGTGTTAGGGTTTGGGTTAGGGTTAGGGTTGAAGTTTGGGTTTGGGTTAGGGTTAGGTTTAGGGTTTCGGTTAGGGTTAGGGTTAGGGTTATGGTTAGGTTTAGGGTGTGGGTTTGGTTTAGGATTAGGCTTAGGGTTAGGTTTAGTGTAAGTGTTAGGGTTAGGGTTTGGGTTAGTGTTAGGGTATGGGATAGGATTAGGGGTAGGGTAAGGGTTAGGGTTAGGGTTTGTGTGAGGGTTAGGGTTAGGGTTAGGGTTAGTGTTAGGATTAGAGTTTGTGTTAGGTTTAGGGTTAGGGTTAGGGTTAGGGTTTCGGTTTGGGTTAGGGTTAGGGTTAGGGTTAGTGTTTGGTTTAGGTTTAGGGTTAGGGTTTGCTTTGGTTTAGTGTTAGTGTTAGGGTTAGTATAAGGGTTAGCGTTAGGGTTAGGTTTAGGGTTAGGATTAGGGTTAGGGTTAGGGTTAGGGTTAGTTAGGGTTAGGGTTAGGGTTAGGTTTAGGGTTAGGGTTAGGGTTAGGGTTAGGGTTAGGGTTAGTTATCGGGCTGGGTTAGGGTTAGGGTTAGGGTTAGGGCTTGGGTTTAGGTTAGGTTTAGGGTTTGGGCTAGGCTTAGTGTTAGGGTTTGGGTTTGGGTTAGGTTTAGGGTTAGGGTTAGGGTTTAGGTTTGTTTTAGGGTTAGGGTTAGGGTTAGGGTAAGGGTTAGGGTTAGGGTTAGGGTTAGTGTTACGGTAAGGGTTTAGGGTAGGATTAGGTTTAGGGTTAGGTTTAGGGTTAGGGTTTGTATTAGGGTTACGGTTAGGTTTATGGTTAGGGTTAGGCTTTGGGTTAGTGTCATTATTATGTTTAGGGTTAGTGTTTGGGCTTGGGTTAGGGGTTAGGTTTAGGGTTAGGTTTAGAGTTAGGGTTAGGGTTTGGCTTAGGGGTAGGGTTAGGGTTAGGGCTAGGCGATAGGGATAGGGTTAGAGTTAGGGTTAGGTTTAGGGTTTGGGCAGGGGTTAGGGTTAGTGTTAGGGTTAGTATTAGGGTTAGGTTTAGTGTTAGGATTAGGATTTGGGTTTTGGTTAGGGTTAGGGTTAGGGTTAGGGTTTGGTTAGTGTTAGGGTTTGGGATACGTTTAGGGGTAGGGTAAGGGTTAGGATTAGGTTTAGGGTTAGGTTTAGGTTTAGGTTTTGGGTTAGGGTTAGGGTTACGGTTAGGGTTAGGGTTTGGTTTGGGTTAGGGTTAATGTTACGGAAAGGGTAAGGGTTAGGTTTGGGGTTAGGGTTAGGTCTAGGGTTACTGTTTGAGGTTGGTTTAGGGTTAGGGTTAGGGTTAGGGTTATGGTTAGGGATTGGTTTGGGGTAGGGTTAGTGTTAGGGTTAGAAATAGAGTTTAGGTTAGGGTTAGGTTTAGGTTTAGGTTTTGGTTTAGTGTTAAGGTTAGGGATAGGGTTTAGGTTAGGATTAGGGTTAGGGTTTAGGTTTGAGTTAGGGTTAGGGTTAGGGTTAGTTTTAGGGCTTGGGTTAGGGTTAGGGTTAGGGTTAGGGCTTGGGTTTAGGTTAGGTTTAAGGTTTGGGTTAGGCTTAGGTTTAGGGTTCGGGTTAGGGTTAGGGTTAGGGTTAGGGTTAGGGTTAGTGTTAGGATTAGGTTTAGGGTTAGAGTTAGGGTTAGGGATTGTGTGTAGGTTAGGTTTAGGGTTTGGGTTAGGCTTAGGGTTAGTGTTTGGGTTTGGGTTATGTTTAGGTTTAGGGTTAGGGTTAGGGTTAGGGTTAGAGTTTGGGTTTGGGTTAGAGTAAGGTATCGGGTTAGGGTTTGGGTTAGGTTTAAGGTTAGGGTTAGCGTTTGGGTTAGGTTTTGGGTTAGTGTTAAGGTTAGTGTTAGGGTTAGGGGTTAGGGTTAGGGTTAGGCTTAGGGTTAGGGTTAGGTTTAGTGTTACTGTTAGGATTTGGGGGAGGGTTAGATTTAGGGGTATGGTTAGGGTTAGGGTTTGTTTTAGGGTTAGGGTTAGGGTTAGTGTTAGGGTTAGGTTTTGGGTTAGGTTTAGGGTTTGGTTTAGGGTTAGTGTTTGGGCTTGGGTTAGGGTTAGGTTTAGTTTTAGGTTTAGAGTTAAGATTAGGGTTTGGCTTAGGGTTAGGGTTAGGGTTAGGGCTAGGCGATAGGGATAGGGTTAGAGTTAGGTTTGGGGTTAGTGTTTGGGCTAGGGTTAGGGTTAGGGTTAGGGTTAGGTTTAGTATTAGGATTAGGGTTT
The DNA here is from genome assembly GCA_035773235.1 of Eospalax fontanierii. Lineage (NCBI taxonomy): Eukaryota > Metazoa > Chordata > Mammalia > Rodentia > Spalacidae > Eospalax > Eospalax fontanierii. The sequence continues at coordinate 3,680,838 of CM069528.1, forward strand.
GGGTTTCGGTTAGGGTTAGAGTTAGGGTTAGGGTTTGCGTTAGTTTTAGGGTTAGGGATAGGGTTTAGGTTAGGGATAGGGTTAGGGTTAGGTTTAGGGTTAGGTTTAGGGCTAGGCAATAGGGATAGGGTTAGGGTTAGGGTTGGGGTTAGTGTTTGGGCTTGGGTTAGGGTTAGGGTTAGGGTTAGGAATCGGTTAGGTTTAGTGTTAGGATTAGGGTTTGGATTTCGGTTAGGTTTAGGGTTAGGGTTACGGTTTGCATTAGTGGTAGGGTTAGGGATAGGGTTTAGGTTAGGGTTCGGGTTAGGGTTTGGGTTAGGATTTAGTTTTGGATTAGCGTTAGGGTTAGGGTTAGTTTTAGGGCTTGGGTTAGGGTTAGGTTTAGAGTTAGGGCTTGGCTTTAGGTTAGGTTTAGGGTTTGGGTTAGGCTTAGGGTTCGGGTTCGGGTTAGGGTTATGGTTAGGGTTAGGGTTAGGGTTAGTGTTAGGATTAGTGTTTGGGTTAGGGTTAGGGTTAGGGTTAGGGTTTGGGTTAGGGTTAGGGTTGAATTTGGGTTTGGGTTAGTTTTAGGTTTCGGTTTTCGGTTATGGTTAGGGTTAGGGTTAGGGTTATGGTTAGGTTTAGGGTGTGGGTTTGGTTTAGGATTAGGCTTAGGGTTAGGGTTGGGGTAAGTGTTAGGGTTAGGGTTTGGGTTAGTGTTAGGGTTTGGGATAGGATTAGTGGTAGGGTAAGGGTTAGGGTTAGGGTTTGTGTGAGGGTTAGGGTTAGGGTTAGGGTTAGTGTTAGGATTAGAGTTTGTGTTAGGTTTAGGGTTAGTGTTAGGTTTAGGTTTTCGGTTTGGGATAGGGTTAGGGTTAGGGTTAGTGTTTGGTTTAGGGTTAGGTTTAGGGTTTGCTTTGGTTTAGGGTTAGTGTTAGGGTTAGTATAAGGGTTAGCGTTAGGGTTAGTTTTAGGGTTAGGGTTAGAGTTAGGGTTAGGGTTAGGGTTAGGGTTAGGGTTAGGGTTAGTTAGGGTTAGGGTTAGGGTTAGGTTTAGGGTTAGGGTTAGGGTTAGGTTTAGGGTTAGGGTTAGTTATAGGGCTTGGGTTAGGGTTAGGTTTAGGGCTTGGGTTTAGGTTAGGTTTAGGTTTTGGGTTAGGCTTAGGGATAGGGTTTGGGTTTGGGTTAGGTTTAGGGGTAGGGTTAGGGTTATTGTTAGGGTTAATTATAGGACTTGGTTTAGGGTTAGGGTTAGGGTTAGGGCTTGGGTTTAGGTTAGGTTTAGGGTTTGGGTTAGGCTTAGGGTTAGGGTTTGGGTTTGGGTTAGGTTTAGGGTTAGGGTTAGGGTTAGGGTTAGGGTTTGGGTTTGGGTTAGAGTAAGGTATAGGGTTAGGGTTTTGGTTAGGTTTAATGTTAGGGTTAGGGTTTTGGTTAGGGTTTGGGTTAGCGTTAAGGGTAGGGTTAGGGTTAGGGGTTAGGGTTAGGGTTAGGGTTAGGGTTAGGGTTAGGTTTTGGGTTAGGGTTTGCGTTAGGGTTAAGGTTAGGGTTAGGGTTAGGGTTAGGTTTAGGGTTTGGGTTTGGGTTTGGGTTAGAGTAAGGTATCGGGTTAGGGTTTGGGTTAGGTTTAAGGTTAGGGTTAGGGTTTGGGTTAGGGTTTGGGTTAGGGTTTGGGTTAGGGTTAAGGTTAGTGGTAGGGTTAGGGGTTAGTGTTAGGGTTAGGCTTAGGGTTAGGGTTAGGTTTAGTGTTACGGTTAGGATTGGGGGTAGGGTTAGGTTTAGGGGTAGGATTAGGGTTAGGGTTTGTGTTAGGGTTAGGGTTAGGGTTCGTGTTAGGGTTAGGTTTTGGTTTAGGGTTAGGGTTAGGTTTAGGGTTAGTGTTTGGGCTTGGGTTAGGGTTAGGTTTAGTTTTAGGTTTAGAGTTAAGGTTAGGGTTTGGCTTAGGGTTAGGGTTAGGGTTAGGGCTAGGCGATAGGGATAGGGTTAGAGTTAGGGTTGGGGTTAGTGTTTGGGCTAGGGTTAGGGAAAGGGTTAGGGTTAGGTTTAGGGTTAGGTTTAGTGTTAGGATTAGGGTTTGGGTTTCGGTTAGTGTTAGGGTTAGGGTTAGGGTTTGCGTTAGTTTTAGGGTTAGGGATAGTGTTTAGGTTAGGGTTAGGGTTAGGGTTTGGGTTAGGATTTAGGTTTGGATTTGGGTTAGGTTTAGGGTTAATTTTAGGGCTTGGGTTAGGTTTAGGGTTAGAGTTAGGGCTTGGGTTTAGGTTAGGTTGAGGGTTTGGGTTAGGCTTAGGGTTAGGGTTCGGGTTAGGGTTCGGGTTAGGGTTAGGGTTAGGGTTAGGGGTTAGGTTTAGTATTAGTGTTTGGGCTTGGGTTAGGGTTAGGTTTAGGGATAGGGGTAGGTTGTGGTTTGGCTTAGGGTTATGGTTAGGTTTAGGGTTAGGGTTAGGGTTAGTATTAGGATTAGGGTTAGGGCTAGGCAATAGGGATAGGGTTTGGGTTAGGGTTGGGGTTAGTGTTTTGGCTTGGGTTAGGATTAGTGTTAGGGTTAGATTTAGAGTTAGGTTTAGTGTTAGGATTAGGGTTTGTGTTTCGGTTAGGGTTAGGGTTTTGGTTACGGTTTGCGTTAGTGTTAGGGTTAGGGATAGGGTTTAGGTTAGGGTTAGGGTTAGGATTTGGGTTAGGATTTAGTTTTGTATTAGCGTTAGGGTTAGGATTAGTTTTAGGGCTTGCGTTAGGTTTAGGGTTAGAGTTAGGGCTTTGCTTTAGGTTAGGTTTAGGGTTTCGGTTAGGCTTAGGGTTAGGTTTCGGTTTCGGGTTAGGGTTAGGGTTAGGGTTAGCGTTAGTGTTAGGGTTTGGGTTAGGGTTAGGGTTGAAGTTTGGGTCTGGGTTAGGGTTAGGTTTAGGGTTTCGGTTAGGGTTAGGGTTAGGGTTATGGTTAGGTTTAGGGTGTGGGTTTGGTTTAGGATTAGGCTTAGGGTTAGGATTAGTGTAAGTTTTAGGGTTAGGGTTTGGGTTAGTGTTAGGGTTTGGGATAGGATTAGGGGTAGGGTAAGGGTTAGGGTTAGGGTTTGTGTGAGGGTTAGGGTTAGGGTTAGGGTTAGTGTTAGGATTAGAGTTTGTGTTATTTTTAGGGTTAGGGTTAGGGTTAGGGTTTCGGTTTGGGTTAGGGTTAGGTTTAGGGTTAGGGTTAGGGTTAGGTTTAGGGATTGGGTTAGGGTTAGGGTTAGGGTTAGGGTTTCGGTTAGGGTTAGGATTGAAGTTTGGGTTTGGGTTAGAGTTAGGGTTAGGGTTAGGTTTCGGGTGTGGGTTTGGTTTACGATTAGGCTTAGGGTTAAGGTTTGGTTTGTTTTAGGGTTAGTGTTAGGGTTAGGGGAATTAGGGTTAGGGTTAGGGTTAGGGTTAGGGATAGGGTTAGGGGTGGTTTAGGGCTAAGGTTAGGGTTAGGATTAAGGTTAGGGTTAAGGTTTAGGTTTGGGTTAGGGTTAGGTTTAGAGTTGGGGTTTGGTTTAGGGTTAGATTAAGGGTTAGGGTTGGGGTTAGGTTTAGGGTTATGGTTAGGGTTAGGTTTAGGATTAAGGTTAGGTTTAGGTTTAGGTTTTGGGTTAGGGTTAGGGTTAGGGTTTGGTTTGGGTTAGGGTTAATGTTACGGAAAGGGTAAGGGTTAGGTTTGGGGTTAGTGTTAGGTTTAGGGTTACTGTTTGAGGTTGGTTTAGGGTTAGGGTTAGGGTTAGGGTTAGGGATTGGTTTGGGGTAGGGTTTTTGTTAGGGTTAGGGTTAGGGTTAGGGTTAGGGTTAGGGTTAGGGTTTAGGTTTGGTTTAGGGTTAGTGTTAGGGTTAGGGTTAGAGTTTGGGTTAGGGTTTAGGTTTGGGTTAGGGTTAGGGTTAGGGTTAGTTTTAGGGCTTGGGTTAGGGTTAGGGTTAGGGTTAGGCCTTGGGTTTAGGTTAGGTTTAAGGTTTGGGTTAGGCTTAGGTTTAGGGCTTGTGTTTGGGTTAGGGTTAGCTTTAGGGTTAGGGTTAGGGTTAGGGTTAGGGTTAGTTTTAGTGCTTGGGTTAGGGTTAGGGTTAGGGTTAGGGATTGGGTGTAGGTTACGTTTAGGGTTTGGGTTAGGCTTAGGGTGAGTGTTTGGGTTTGGGTTATGTTTAGGTTTCGGGTTAGGGTTAGGGTTAGGGTTAGGGTTTGGGTTTGGGTTAGAGTAAGGTATCAGGTTAGGGTTTGGGTTAGGTTAGGGTTAGGGTTAAGGTTAGTGGTAGGGTTAGGGGTTAGGGTTAGGCTTAGGCTTAGGGTTAGGGTTAGGTGTAGTGTTAGGGTTAGGATTTGGGGTAGGGTTAGGTTTAGGGGTAGGATTAGGGTTAGGGTTTGTGTTAGGGTTAGGGTTAGGGTTAGTGTTAGGGTTAGGTTTTGGGTTAGGGTTAGGGTTAAGTTTAGGGTTAGTGTTTGGGCTTGGGTTAGGGTTAGGTTTAGTTTTAGGTTTAGAGTTAAAGTTAGGGTTTGGCTTAGGGTTAGGGTTAGGTTTAGGCTTAGGGTTAGGGTTAGGTGTAGTGTTACGGTTAGGATTTGGGGTAGGGTTAGGTTTAGGGGTAGGATTAGGGTTAGGGTTTGTGTTAGGGTTAGGGTTAGGGTTAGTGTTAGGATTAGGTTTTGGGTTTGGGTTAGGGTTAAGTTTAGGGTTAGTGTTTGGGCTTGGGTTAGGGTTAGGTTTAGTTTTAGGTTTAGAGTTAAGGTTAGGGTTTGGCTTAGGGTTAGGGTTAGGGTTAGGGCTAGGCGATAGGGATAGGGTTAGAGTTAGGGTTGGGGTTAGTGTTTGGGCTAGGGTTAGGGTTAGCGTTAGGGTTAGGTTTAGGGTTAGGTTTAGTGTTAGGATTAGGGTTTGGGTTTCGGTTAGGGTTAGGGTTAGGGTTAGGGTTTGCGTTAGTTTTAGGGTTAGGTATAGTGTTTAGGTTAGGGTTAGGGTTAGGGTTTGGGTTAGGATTTAGGTTTGGATTTGGGTTAGGTTTAGGGTTAATTTTAGGGCTTGGGTTAGGTTTAGGGTTAGAGTTAGGGCTTGGGTTTAGGTTAGGTTGAGGGTTTGGGTTAGGCTTAGGGTTAGGGTTCGGGTTAGGGTTCGGGTTAGGGTTAGGGTTAAGGGTTAGGTTTAATATTAGTGTTTGGGCTTCGGTTAGGGTTAGGTTTAGGGATAGGGGTAGGTTGTGGTTTGGCTTAGGGTTATGGTTAGGTTTAGGGTTAGGGTTAGGGTTAGTGTTAGGATTAGGGTTAGGGCTAGGCAATAGGGATAGGGTTAGGGTTAGGGTTGGGGTTAGTGTTTGGGCTAGGGTTAGGATTAGTGTTAGGGTTAGGATTAGAGTTAGGTTTAGTGTTAGGATTAGGGTTTGTGTTTCGGTTAGGGTTAGGGTTTTGGTTACGGTTTGCATTAGTGTTAGGGTTAGGGATAGGGTTTAGGTTAGGGTTAGGGTTAGGGTTTGGGTTAGGATTTAGTTTTGTATTAGCGTTAGGGTTAGGATTAGTTTTAGGCCTTGGGTTAGGGTTAGGGTTAGAGTTAGGGCTTTGCTTTAGGTTAGGTTTAGGGTTTCGGTTAGGCTTAGGGTTAGGTTTCGGGTTCGGGTTCGGGTTAGGGTTAGGGTTAGGGTTAGTGTTAGGGTTTGGGTTAGGGTTAGGGTTGAAGTTTGGGTTTGGGTTAGGGTTAGGTTTAGGGTTTCGGTTAGGGTTAGGGTTAGGGTTATGGTTAGGTTTAGGGTGTGGGTTTGGTTTAGGATTAGGCTTAGGGTTAGGTTTAGTGTAAGTGTTAGGGTTAGGGTTTGGGATAGGATTAGGGGTAGGGTAAGGGTTAGGGTTAGGGTTTGTGTGAGGGTTAGGGTTAGGGTTAGGGTTAGTGTTAGGATTAGAGTTTGTGTTAGGTTTAGGGTTAGGGTTAGGGTTAGGGTTTCGGTTTGGGTTAGGGTTAGGCTTAGGGTTAGTGTTTGGTTTAGGTTTAGGGTTAGGGTTTGCTTTGGTTTAGTGTTAGTGTTAGGGTTAGTATAAGGGTTAGCGTTAGGGTTAGGTTTAGGGTTAGGTTTAGGGTTAGGGTTAGGGTTAGGGTTAGTTAGGGTTAGGGTTAGGGTTAGGTTTAGGGTTAGGGTTAGGGTTAGGGTTAGGGTTAGTTATCGGGCTGGGTTAGGGTTAGGGTTAGGGTTAGGGCTTGGGTTTAGGTTAGGTTTAGGGTTTGGGCTAGGCTTAGGGTTAGGGTTTGGGTTTGGGTTAGGTTTAGGGTTAGGGTTAGTGTTTAGGTTTGTTTTAGGGTTAGGGTTAGGGTTAGGGTAAGGGTTAGGGTTAGGGTTAGGGTTAGGGTTAGTGTTACGGTAAGGGTTTAGGGTAGGATTAGGTTTAGGGTTAGGGTTAGGGTTAGGGTTTGTATTAGGGTTACGGTTAGGTTTATGGTTAGGGTTAGGCTTTGGGTTAGTGTCATTATTATGTTTAGGGTTAGTGTTTGGGCTTGGGTTAGGGGTTAGGTTTAGGGTTAGGTTTAGAGTTAGGGTTAGGGTTTGGCTTAGGGGTAGGGTTAGGGTTAGGGCTAGGCGATAGGGATAGGGTTAGAGTTAGGGTTAGGTTTAGGGTTTGGGCAGGGGTTAGGGTTAGTGTTAGGGTTAGTATTAGTGTTAGGTTTAGTGTTAGGATTAGGATTTGGGTTTTGGTTAGGGTTAGGTTTAGGGTTTTGGT
>CM069528.1:3690000-3700000 GCA_035773235.1 Eospalax fontanierii
GGTTTGGTTTGTTTTAGGGTTAGGGTTAGGGTTAGGGGAATTAGGGTTAGGGTTAGGGTTAGGGTTAGGGATAGGGTTAGGGGTGGTTTAGGGCTAAGGTTAGGGTTAGGATTAAGGTTAGGGTTAAGGTTTAGGTTTGGGTTAGGGTTAGGTTTAGAGTTGGGGTTTGGTTTAGGGTTAGATTAAGGGTTAGGGTTGGGGTTAGGTTTATGGTTATGGTTAGGGTTAGGTTTAGGATTAGGGTTAGGTTTAGGTTTAGGTTTTGGGTTAGGGTTAGGGTTAGGGTTTGGTTTGGGTTAGGGTTAATGTTACGGAAAGGGTAAGGGTAAGGTTTGGGGTTAGTGTTAGGTTTAGGGTTACTGTTTGAGGTTGGTTTAGGGTTAGGGTTAGGGTTAGGTTTAGGGATTGGTTTGGGGTAGGGTTTTTGTTAGGGTTAGGGTTAGGGTTAGGGTTAGGGTTAGGGTTAGGTTTTAGGTTTGGTTTAGGGTTAGTGTTAGGGTTAGGGTTAGAGTTTGGGTTAGGGTTTAGGTTTGGGTTAGGGTTAGGGTTAGGGTTAGTTTTAGGGCTTGGGTTAGGGTTAGGGTTAGGGTTAGGGCTTGGGTTTAGGTTAGGTTTAAGGTTTGGGTTAGGCTTAGGTTTAGGGCTTGTGTTTGGGTTAGGGTTAGCTTTAGGGTTAGGGTTAGGGTTAGGGTTAGGGTTAGTTTTAGTGCTTGGGTTAGGGTTAGGGTTAGGGTTAGGGATTGGGTGTAGGTTAGGTTTAGGGTTTGGGTTAGGCTTAGGGTGAGTGTTTGGGTTTGGGTTATGTTTAGGTTTAGGGTTAGGGTTAGGGTTAGGGTTAGGGTTTGGGTTTGGGTTAGAGTAAGGTATCAGGTTAGGGTTTGGGTTAGGTTAGGGTTAGGGTTAAGGTTAGTGGTAGGGTTAGGGGTTAGGGTTAGGCTTAGGCTTAGGGTTAGGGTTAGGTGTAGTGTTACGGTTAGGATTTGGGGTAGGGTTAGGTTTAGGGGTAGGATTAGGGTTAGGGTTTGTGTTAGGGTTAGGGTTAGGGTTAGTGTTAAGGTTAGGTTTTGTTTTAGGGTTAGGGTTAAGTTTAGGGTTAGTGTTTGGGCTTGGTTTAGGGTTAGGTTTAGTTTTAGGTTTAGAGTTAAAGTTAGGGTTTGGCTTACGGTTAGGGTTAGGTTTAGGCTTAGGGTTAGGGTTAGGTGTAGTGTTACGGTTAGGATTTGGGGTAGGGTTAGGTTTAGGGGTAGGATTAGGGTTAGGGTTTGTGTTAGGGTTAGGGTTAGGGTTAGTGTTAGGGTTAGGTTTTGGGTTTGGGTTAGGGTTAAGTTTAGGGTTAGTGTTTGGGCTTGGGTTAGGGTTAGGTTTAGTTTTAGGTTTAGAGTTAAGGTTAGGGTTTGGCTTAGGGTTAGGGTTAGGGTTAGGGCTAGGCGATAGGGATAGGGTTAGAGTTAGGGTTGGGGTTAGTGTTTGGGCTAGGGTTAGGGTTAGCGTTAGGGTTAGGTTTAGGGTTAGGTTTAGTGTTAGGATTAGGGTTTGGGTTTCGGTTAGGGTTAGGGTTAGGGTTAGGGTTTGCGTTAGTTTTAGGGTTAGGGATAGTGTTTAGGTTAGGGTTAGGGTTAGGGTTTGGGTTAGGATTTAGGTTTGGATTTGGGTTAGGTTTAGGGTTAATTTTAGGGCTTGGGTTAGGTTTAGGGTAGGAGTTGGGGCTTGGGTTTAGGTTAGGTTGAGGGTTTGGGGTAGGCTTAGGGTTAGGGTTCGGGTTAGGGTTCGGGTTAGGGTTAGGGTTAAGGGTTAGGTTTAATATTAGTGTTTGGGCTTGGGTTAGGGTTAGGTTTAGGGATAGGGGTAGGTTGTGGTTTGGCTTAGGGTTATGGTTAGGTTTAGGGTTAGGGTTAGGGTTAGTGTTAGGATTAGGGTTAGGGCTAGGCAATAGGGATAGGGTTAGGGTTAGGGTTGGGGTTAGTGTTTGGGCTTGGGTTAGGATTAGTGTTAGGGTTAGGATTAGAGTTAGGTTTAGTGTTAGGATTAGGGTTTGTGTTTCGGTTAGGGTTAGGGTTTTGGTTACGGTTTGCATTAGTGTTAGGGTTAGGGATAGGGTTTAGGTTAGGGTTAGGGTTAGGGTTTGGGTTAGGATTTAGTTTTGTATTAGCGTTAGGGTTAGGATTAGTTTTAGGCCTTGGGTTAGGGTTAGGGTTAGAGTTAGGGCTTTGCTTTAGGTTAGGTTTAGGGTTTCGGTTAGGCTTAGGGTTAGGTTTCGGGTTCGGGTTCGGGTTAGGGTTAGGGTTAGGGTTAGTGTTAGGGTTTGGGTTAGGGTTAGGGTTGAAGTTTGGGTTTGGGTTAGGGTTAGGTTTAGGGTTTCGGTTAGTGTTAGGGTTAGGGTTAGGTTTAGGTTTAGGGTGTGGGTTTGGTTTAGGATTAGGCTTAGGGTTAGGTTTAGTGTAAGTGTTAGGGTTAGGGTTTGGGATAGGATTAGGGGTAGGGTAAGGGTTAGGGTTAGGGTTTGTGTGAGGGTTAGGGTTAGGGTTAGGGTTAGTGTTAGGATTAGAGTTTGTGTTAGGTTTAGGGTTAGGGTTAGGGTTAGGGTTTCGGTTTGGGTTAGGGTTAGGGTTAGGGTTAGTGTTTGGTTTAGGTTTAGGGTTAGGGTTTGCTTTGGTTTAGTGTTAGTGTTAGGGTTAGTATATGGGTGAGTGTTAGGGTTAGGTTTAGGGTTAGGGTTAGGGTTAGGGTTAGGGTTAGGGTTAGTTAGGGTTAGGGTTAGGGTTAGGTTTAGGGTTAGGGTTAGGGTTAGGGTTAGGGTTAGTTATCGGGCTGGGTTAGGGTTAGGGTTAGGGTTAGGTCTTGGGTTTAGGTTAGGTTTAGGGTTTGGGCTAGGCTTAGGGTTAGGGTTTGGGTTTGGGTTAGGTTTAGGGTTAGGGTTAGGGTTTAGGTTTGTTTTAGGGTTAGGGTTAGGGTTAGGGTTAGGGTTAGGGTTAGGGTTAGGGTTAGGGTTAGTGTTACGGTTAGGGTTTAGGGTAGGGTTAGGTTTAGGGTTAGGGTTAGGGTTAGGGTTTGTATTAGGGTTACGGTTAGGTTTATGGTTAGGGTTAGGCTTTGGGTTAGTGTCATAATTATGTTTAGGGTTAGTGTTTGGGCTTGGGTTAGGGGTTAGGTTTAGGGTTAGGTTTAGAGTTAGGGTTAGGGTTTGGCTTAGGGGTAGGGTTAGGGTTAGGGCTAGGCGATAGGGATAGGGTTAGAGTTAGGGTTAGGTTTAGGGTTTGGGCAGGGGTTAGGGTTAGTGTTAGGGTTAGTATTAGGGTTTGGTTTAGTGTTAGGATTAGGATTTGGGTTTTGGTTAGGGTTAGGGTTAGGGTTAGGGTTTGGTTAGTGTTAGGGTTTGGGATACGTTTAGGGGTAGGGTAAGGGTTAGGATTAGGTTTAGGGTTAGGTTTAGGTTTAGGTTTTGGGTTAGGGTTAGGGTTAGGGTTAGGGTTAGGGTTTGGTTTGGGTTAGGGTTAATGTTACTGAAAGGGTAAGGGCTAGGTTTGGGGTTAGGGTTAGGTCTAGGGTTACTGTTTGAGGTTGGTTTAGGGTTAGGGTTAGGGTTAGGGTTATGGTTAGGGATTGGTTTGGGGTAGGGTTAGTGTTAGGGTTAGAAATAGAGTTTAGGTTAGGGTTAGGTTTAGGTTTAGGTTTTGGTTTAGTGTTAAGGTTAGGGATAGGGTTTAGGTTAGGATTAGGGTTAGGGTTTAGGTTTGAGTTAGGGTTAGGGTTAGGGTTAGTTTTAGGGCTTGGGTTAGGGTTAGGGTTAGGGTTAGGGCTTGGGTTTAGGTTAGGTTTAAGGTTTGGGTTAGGCTTAGGGTTAGGGTTTGGGTTTGGGTTAGGTTTAGGGTTAGGGTTAGGGTTAGGGTTAGGGTTTGGGTTTGGGTTAGAGTAAGGTATAGGGTTAGGGTTTTGGTTAGGTTTAATGTTAGGGTTAGGGTTTTGGTTAGGGTTTGGGTTAGCGTTAAGGGTAGGGTTAGGGTTAGCGGTTAGGGTTAGGGTTAGGGTTAGGGTTAGGTTTTGGGTTAGGGTTTGGGTTAGGGTTAAGGTTAGGGTTAGGGTTAGGGTTAGGGTTAGGGTTAGGTTTAGGGTTTGGGTTTGGGTTTGGTTTAGAGTAAGGTATCGGGTTAGGGTTTGGGTTAGGTTTAAGGTTAGGGTTAGGGTTTGGGTTAGGGTTTGGGTTAGGGTTTGGGTTAGGGTTAAGGTTAGTTGTAGGGTTAGGGGTTAGTGTTAGGGTTAGGCTTAGGGTTAGGGTTAGGTTTAGTGCTACGGTTAGGATTGGGGGTAGGGTTAGGTTTAGGGGTAGGATTAGGGTTAGGGTTTGTGTTAGGGTTAGGGTTAGGGTTCGTGTTAGGGTTAGGTTTTGGTTTAGGGTTAGGGTTAGGTTTAGGGTTAGTGTTTGGGCTTGGGTTAGGGTTAGGTTTAGTTTTAGGTTTAGAGTTAAGGTTAGGGTTTGGCTTAGGGTTAGGGTTAGGGTTAGGGCTAGGCGATAGGGATAGGGTTAGAGTTAGGGTTGGGGTTAGTGTTTGGGCTAGGGTTAGGGTTAGGGTTAGGGTTAGGTTTAGGGTTAGGTTTAGTGTTAGGATTAGGGTTTGGGTTTCGGTTAGTGTTAGGGTTAGGGTTAGGGTTTGCGTTAGTTTTGGGGTTAGGGATAGTGTTTAGGTTAGGGTTAGGGTTAGGGTTTGGGTTAGGATTTAGGTTTGGATTTGGGTTAGGTTTAGGGTTAATTTTAGGGCTTGGGTTAGGTTTAGGGTTAGAGTTAGGGCTTGGGTTTAGGTTCGGTTGAGGGTTTGGGGTAGCCTTAGGGTTAGGGTTCGGGTTAGGGTTCGGGTTAGGGTTAGGGTTAGGGTTAGGGGTTAGGTTTAGTATTAGTGTTTGGGCTTGGGTTAGGGTTAGGTTTAGGGATAGGGGTAGGTTGTGGTTTGGCTTAGGGTTATGGTTAGGTTTAGGGTTAGGGTTAGGGTTAGTATTAGGATTAGGGTTAGGGCTAGGCAATAGGGATAGGGTTTGGGTTAGGGTTGGGGTTAGTGTTTTGGCTTGGGTTAGGATTAGTGTTAGGGTTAGGATTAGAGTTAGGTTTAGTGTTAGGATTAGGGTTTGTGTTTCGGTTAGGGTTAGGGTTTTGGTTACGGTTTGCGTTAGTGTTAGGGTTAGGGATATGGTTTAGGTTAGGGTTAGGGTTAGGATTTGGGTTAGGATTTAGTTTTGTATTAGCGTTAGGGTTAGGATTAGTTTTAGGGCTTGCGTTAGGTTTAGGGTTAGAGTTAGGGCTTTGCTTTAGGTTAGGTTTAGGGTTTCGGTTAGGCTTAGGGTTAGGTTTCGGTTTCGGGTTAGGGTTAGGATTAGGGTTAGGGTTAGTGTTAGGGTTTGGGTTAGGGTTAGGGTTGAAGTTTGGGTCTGGGTTAGGGTTAGGTTTAGGGTTTCGGTTAGGGTTAGGGTTAGGGTTATGGTTAGGTTTAGGGTGTGGGTTTGGTTTAGGATTAGGCTTAGGGTTAGGATTAGTGTAAGTTTTAGGATTTGGGTTTGGGTTAGTGTTAGGGTTTGGGATAGGATTAGGGGTAGGGTAAGGGTTAGGGTTAGGGTTTGTGTGAGGGTTAGGGTTAGGGTTAGGGTTAGTGTTAGGATTAGAGTTTGTGTTATTTTTAGGGTTAGGGTTAGGGTTAGGGTTTCGGTTTGGGTTAGGGTTAGGGTTAGGGTTAGGGTTAGGGTTAGGGTTAGGGTTAGGGTTAGGTTTAGGGTTTGGGGTAGGGTTAGGGCTAGGGATAGGGTTAGGGTTAGGGTTAGGATTGAAGTTTGGGTTTGGGTTAGAGTTAGGGTTAGTGTTAGGATTCGGGCGTGGGTTTGGGTTACGATTAGGCTTAGGGTTAAGGTTTGGTTTGTTTTAGGGTTAGTGTTAGGGTTAGGGGAATTAGGGTTAGGGTTAGGGTTAGGGTTAGGGATAGGGTTAGGGGTGGTTTAGGGCTAAGGTTAGGGTTAGGATTAAGGTTAGGTTAAGGTTTAGGTTTGGGTTAGGGTTAGGTTTAGAGTTGGGGTTTGGTTTAGGGTTAGATTAAGGGTTAGGGTTGGGGTTAGGTTTAGGGTTATGGTTAGGGTTAGGTTTAGGATTAGGGTTAGGTTTAGGTTTAGGTTTTGGGTTAGGGTTAGGGTTAGGGTTTGGTTTGGGTTAGGGTTAATGTTACGGAAAGGGTAAGGGTTAGGTTTGGGGTTAGTGTTAGGTTTAGGGTTACTGTTTGAGGTTGGTTTAGGGTTAGGGTTAGGGTTAGGGTTAGGGATTGGTTTGGGGTAGGGTTTTTGTTAGGGTTAGGGTTAGGGTTAGGGTTAGGGTTAGGGTTAGGGTTTAGGTTTGGTTTAGGGTTAGTGTTAGGGTTAGGGTTAGAGTTTGGGTTAGGGTTTAGGTTTGGGTTAGGGTTAGGGTTAGGGTTAGTTTTAGGGCTTGGGTTAGGGTTAGGGTTAGGGTTAGGGCTTGGGTTTAGGTTAGGTTTAAGGTTTGGGTTAGGCTTAGGTTTAGGGCTTGTGTTTGGGTTAGGGTTAGCTTTAGGGTTAGGGTTAGGGTTAGGGTTAGGGTTAGTTTTAGTGCTTGGGTTAGGGTTAGGGTTAGGGTTAGGGATTGGGTGTAGGTTAGGTTTAGGGTTTGGGTTAGGCTTAGGGTGAGTGTTTGGGTTTGGGTTATGTTTAGGTTTAGGGTTAGGGTTAGGGTTAGGGTTTGGGTTTGGGTTAGAGTAAGGTATCAGGTTAGGGTTTGGGTTAGGTTAGGGTTAGGGTTAAGGTTAGTGGTAGGGTTAGGGGTTAGGGTTAGGGTTAGGCTTAGGGTTAGGTTTAGGTGTAGTGTTATGGTTAGGATTTGGGGTAGGGTTAGGTTTAGGGGTAGGATTAGGGTTAGGGTTTGTGTTAGGGTTAGGGTTAGGGTTAGTGTTAAGGTTAGGTTTTGGGTTAGGGTTAGGGTTAAGTTTAGGGTTAGTGTTTGGGCTTGGGTTAGGGTTAGGTTTAGTTTTAGGTTTAGAGTTAAAGTTAGGGTTTGGCTTAGGGTTAGGGTTAGGTTTAGGCTTAGGGTTAGGGTTAGGTGTAGTGTTACGGTTAGGATTTGGGGTAGGGTTAGGTTTAGGGGTAGGATTAGGGTTAGGGTTTGTGTTAGGGTTAGGGTTAGGGTTAGTGTTAGGGTTAGGTTTTGGGTTTGGGTTAGGGTTAAGTTTAGGGTTAGTGTTTGGGCTTGGGTTAGGGTTAGGTTTAGTTTTAGGTTTAGAGTTAAGGTTAGGGTTTGGCTTAGGGTTAGGTTTAGGGTTAGGGCTAGGCGATAGGGATAGGGTTAGAGTTAGGGTTGGGGTTAGTGTTTGGGCTAGGGTTAGGGTTAGCGTTAGGGTTAGGTTTAGGGTTAGGTTTAGTGTTAGGATTAGGGTTTGGGTTTCGGTTAGGGTTAGGGTTAGGGTTAGGGTTTGCGTTAGTTTTAGGGTTAGGGATAGTGTTTAGGTTAGGGTTAGGGTTAGGGTTTGGGTTAGGATTTAGGTTTGGATTTGGGTTAGGTTTAGGGTTAATTTTAGGGCTTGGGTTAGGTTTAGGGTTAGAGTTAGGTCTTGGGTTTAGGTTAGGTTGAGGGTTTGGGTTAGGCTTAGGGTTAGGGTTCGGGTTAGGGTTCGGGTTAGGGTTAGGGTTAAGGGTTAGGTTTAATATTAGTGTTTGGGCTTGGGTTAGGGTTAGGTTTAGGGATAGGGGTAGGTTGTGGTTTGGCTTAGGGTTATGGTTAGTTTTAGGGTTAGGGTTAGGGTTAGTGTTAGGATTAGGGTTAGGGCTAGGCAATAGGGATAGGGTTAGGGTTAGGGTTGGGGTTAGTGTTTGGGCTTGGGTTAGGATTAGTGTTAGGGTTAGGATTAGAGTTAGGTTTAGTGTTAGGATTAGGGTTTGTGTTTCGGTTAGGGTTAGGGTTTTGGTTACGGTTTGCATCAGTGTTAGGGTTAGGGATAGGGTTTAGGTTAGGGTTAGGGTTAGGTTTTGGGTTAGGATTTAGTTTTGTATTAGCGTTAGGGTTAGGATTAGTTTTAGGCCTTGGGTTAGGGTTAGGGTTAGAGTTAGGGCTTTGCTTTAGGTTAGGTTTAGGGTTTCGGTTAGGCTTAGGGTTAGGTTTCGGGTTCGGGTTCGGGTTAGGGTTAGGGTTAGGGTTAGTGTTAGGGTTTGGGTTAGGGTTAGGGTTGAAGTTTGGGTTTGGGTTAGGGTTAGGTTTAGGGTTTTGGTTAGGGTTAGGGTTAGGGTTATGGTTAGGTTTAGGGTGTGGGTTTGGTTTAGGATTAGGCTTAGGGTTAGGTTTAGTGTAAGTGTTAGGGTTAGGGTTTGGGATAGGATTAGGGGTAGGGTAAGGGTTAGGGTTAGGGTTTGTGTGAGGGTTAGGGTTAGGGTTAGGGTTAGTGTTAGGATTAGAGTTTGTGTTAGGTTTAGGGTTAGGGTTAGGGTTAGGGTTTCGGTTTGGGTTAGGGTTAGGGTTAGGGTTAGTGTTTGGTTTAGGTTTAGGGTTAAGGTTTGCTTTGGTTTAGTGTTAGTGTTAGGGTTAGTATAAGGGTTAGCGTTAGGGTTAGGTTTAGGGTTAGGGTTAGGGTTAGGGTTAGGGATAGGGTTAGTTAGGGTTAGGGTTAGGGTTAGGTTTAGGGTTAGGGTTAGGGTTAGGGTTAGGGTTAGTTATCGGGCTGGGTTAGGGTTAGGGTTAGGGTTAGGGCTTGGGTTTATGTTAGGTTTAGGGTTTGGGCTAGGCTTAGGGTTAGGGTTTGGGTTTGGGTTAGGTTTAGGGTTAGGGTTAGGGTTTAGGTTTGTTTTAGGGTTAGGGTTAGGGTTAGGGTTAGGGTTAGGGTTAGGGTTAGGGTTAGGGTTAGTGTTACGGTTAGGGTTTAGGGTAGGGTTAGGTTTAGGGTTAGGGTTAGGGTTAGGGTTTGTATTAGGGTTACGGTTAGGTTTATGGTTAGGTTTAGGCTTTGGGTTAGTGTCATTATTATGTTTAGGGTTAGTGTTTGGGCTTGGGTTAGGGGTTAGGTTTAGGGTTAGGTTTAGAGTTAGGGTTAGGGTTTGGCTTAGGGGTAGGGTTAGGGTTAGGGCTAGGCGATAGGGATAGGGTTAGAGTTAGGGTTAGGTTTAGGGTTTGGGCAGGGGTTAGGGTTAGTGTTAGGGTTAGTATTAGGGTTAGGTTTAGTGTTAGGATTAGGATTTGGGTTTTGGTTAGGGTTAGGGTTAGGGTTAGGGTTTGGTTAGTGTTAGGATTTGGGATACGTTTACGGGTAGGGTAAGGGTTAGGATTAGGTTTAGGGTTAGGTTTAGGTTTAGGTTTTGGGTTAGGGTTAGGGTTAGGGTTAGGGTTAGGGTTTGGTTTGGGTTAGGGTTAATGTTACTGAAAGGGTAAGGGTTAGGTTTGGGGTTAGGGTTAGGTCTAGGGTTACTGTTTGAGGTTGGTTTAGGGTTAGGGTTAGGGTTAGGGTTATGGTTAGGGATTGGTTTGGGGTAGGGTTAGTGTTAGGGTTAGAAATAGAGTTTAGGTTAGGGTTAGGTTTAGGTTTAGGTTTTGGTTTAGTGTTAAGGTTAGGGATAGGGTTTAGGTTAGGATTAGGGTTAGGGTTTAGGTTTGAGTTAGGGTTAGGGTTAGGGTTAGTTTTAGGGCTTGGGTTAGGGTTAGGGTTAGGGTTAGGGCTTGGGTTTAGGTTAGGTTTAAGGTTTGGGTTAGGCTTAGGGTTAGGGTTTGGGTTTGGGTTAGGTTTAGGGTTAGGGTTAGGGTTAGGGTTAGGGTTTGGGTTTGGGTTAGAGTAAGGTATAGGGTTAGGGTTTTGGTTAGGTTTAATGTTAGGGTTAGGGTTTTGGTTAGGGTTTGGGTTAGCGTTAAGGGTAGGGTTAGGGTTAGCGGTTAGGGTTAGGGTTAGGGTTAGGGTTAGGTTTTGGGTTAGGGTTTGGGTTAGGGTTAAGGTTAGGTTTAGGGTTAGGGTTAGGGTTAGGGTTAGGTTTAGGGTTTGGGTTTGGG